>CANSZD010000456.1:0-232500 GCA_947648045.1 Beta corolliflora
GCGACTTCCAAGTTTTCTAAAACTCAAAGTCCAATGAGAGACTTTCGTGATTCGACCGTTAATTAAGACAATCAAAAAATCGGATACCACAAAGTTGGCGACTTCATCGGGATAGTACTTCCACTTGAAGTATAAGAGGTTTAAACCTCGAACAATGCGTTATTTTCCATATGTATATGTAAGTATAATAAAAAAAAAGGTTAATCATGGCTATTCACAATTTAATTTTTGTATATAGCATGCTTATGTGAAAATTACGTGTGCTTGGTAGTTTATCGATCCATACACGTGCACTCTTTTTAACCATTTTCTTATTAGGTCCGATACCTCTTTGTCTATTGGCAAGGGTCGAATTTTAGAATGACAAATTAATGAATTAAGGGCGTAAAACCTCGCATCCGCGAGCTATTGCACGGCTCTGTCGAGAGCGTCCACCCTCGATGGACACAATGGAAGTCACCTTTAACATAATCTCTCCCTAAATGAATCACTTTTAGTTGACTTCTAGGACACAAGGATCAATGCACAAATGTCCTTTATTTATTTCAGCTTATTGAATAATGTGAAAAAACTTTCAAAAAATTCCTCAATCCGTTTTCGTCCCGGGTCAATATTTCGTAATCATTAAGTATAAAGTCAATTGCCGCTGAAATGATTATTGAAATATTAAGAGCATTTTTGTTTATTTATCACAAGAGTCATGTAAAAAATGTGTGTGCTCAACCATTTTTTTTAAAAAAAACTCACATTTACTTCAAAATTCTTTTCATTCAAATTGGTTTTTCCAAAAACAAAATTGATTTCTAAAAAAAAAAATCCTCGTTTTGAAAATAATCCCAAAAAAAAATATAAAAAAATGAAAAAGAGTCATAATCACGAGTTCAAACGTGTCATGTTTAGGAATTAGAATGTAATTAAAACATATAGTCCAAAACACGAGAAGTCTAGACTAAAAATTTTAGTGTCAAAAGGGATACTTGTTTTAAAAAAAAAAAAAATAAAAAAATTGTGTCAAAAGGGATAATTGTTTTCGAAAAAAAGGGAAAAAAATTCTTCCATTTCCTGCTAAAAATAAATATAAAGAAAAATTCATCGCTCATTGACTAACATTGTTAGTGTGTACATTTAAGGTACTTTAAAATTAGTCTAATCCTAAGAGGGGGAGCAGCACGTATTCAAACGAGGAGAATACATGGCTCAGCGCTTAGCAACCGAACTCGGAAAAGGGTTGAGAAGAACCCGAGTACATCATATTAGTCTAATCCTAAGAGGTGGAACAGGACGTATTCAAACAGGGAGAATACATGGCATGGCGCTCGGCAAACTAAAGTCTGAAAAAGTTTGAGAAGTACCTGAATCATTTAATTGCTTTTATATTGTACTTTGTAGGTATAGCTACGTGCGGCTTGATTCCCCTAAAAAAAACAAAAAAATCTAATGTTGTATGCATCTATCTTAGTTTCTCTACTATGTAATGTACTAAAAGGGGTACGTAGGCAACACATTTTCCGAGATGCAAATTACAAAAAAAAAAAAAAAAGGAAAATTTTGTAAAATTCCATATATCGAACTACGTTGGGCCCGATTCTCCATTCAAAAAAAAATCAATCATCACTGAAAAAAAACTTCCCCAAATCCAAATACACTTATGGAGATACGTAGGCAACCTTCGGGTGCGGCCCCTTTTGCATTTAATATTTTCTTTTGTGGTTTCAACACTTAGAAGCAATCAATAGATGCAAATCACTACAAAGAAGAACGATATATGGGGCATTATAATTTGCCAAAATGAGGACACATGCCTCGTTATACCTCTTTTCTCTTATTTCTATAGTAGCAGGAAATGGAAGGATATTATCAAATTGATTTTGAAAAATGTTTGTGGATTATCCCAAAACAAATGAGTCCAAGAGTGGCAAAGTCTAAAAATGTAAATAAAAGGTCCAAAGTCCAAAAAAAAAAGGAATAACAAATCAAATAAACCTAATGAAAAATCCAAAACAAATGATAAAGTCAAGGTTTCACACCTTTTGATAAATGATAATCGAAATGGGGTTAAAAGAAAAAAATAATTTTCAAAGATATCATTTCTTCATTCCCCGCAAAAAAAAACAAAAAAAAAAGAAACAAAGTCTCGGACAAACTTACGTGTTAACTTTTTCATCTCATTCCATAGGAACTCGCTCAGCCCGCTCAGATCTAGGCCGATTCGCCGAAGTTCGACCATAGTGAACGTTCTCTCGTCGATAATAATGTCATCCTTGTCTACACCCGGTTGTATTCTCGCTACACGTCTCAACAACATGTCCGAAATTCGAACAACGAGCACCCAACATAACTCTACCCCTCCACCCGATCCAATGATCGAGCTCCGAGGACTTGTCCGAGGCCATGCTTGACCGACTAGGATAATATTAAGCAAACCGTGTTGGGCATAATGCGTCAAAGCGCCAGATGCCTCCTCCTCCTCCTCCCTCCTCCCTCCGCAGTCGGAAGTAGCTTCGCCTTTTCATCTTCCGAGCCTCCGAACAATGAGAGAGTAATTCCCACTAAACTCGAGGAAGAAGTAGTCAAGCTTAAAGAAGTCTTAAAAGGCATGACTAAGGCTGAACCATGGATGGATATTCATGGATTAACTCTTTTCCCGAAGGCACGATTACCCCATGGTTTCAAAATGCCTAATCTCGACAAGGTTTGATGAGACCAGTAGCCCCACCAATTTCCCGAAAATGTATGTAGGGGCAATGAGTCCCTGGGGAGTGGAAGAATCCTTGATGGCCCAACTATTTCAACAAAGATTTAGATGGTCTTTGCAAAGACATTGGTTCCTCAACCTTGAAAATGCAAAGAAATCCACTGGGTCGACATAGTCGGAGAATTCTCAAACCAATACAAGTATAATGAGGAAATTGATGTTACTTAGAAGGGATCCGGGAGACCACTTCTCAAAACCTCAATGAGACATTTTCTTCATTCATCACTCGATGGAGAAACAAGGCTTCCAAAATGATGAGTAGGCCTAATGAAGAGGAACAACCGCAAATAGTTATGAAAAACCTTCTTCCCGTCTATCGAAGCATATGGCATACCAAGTATTTCCCGACTTTCAAAGCCTTGATTGCTACGGAACTTTAGTTGAGGATCTTTGTGAAAGGGGAGACATCAAGAAAGATGAACCTATTGGCGGCGCTACTTATAATGCGAAATTTGGGAATAACAAAAGAGCCCCAAACAATGATTCAACGACTCCTAAGACAACTAATGCGATCCATGCCATTGGTGCATCGCTCCGCATTCCAGTTGCGACCACGAGGAACTTTACCTCCTTTGAACATGACTTATTCCCAAGCTCTCTCCAAGTTAAAAAAGGCCAATCGCATTCAACCCTTGAATCCACGCCCACCTCCTAAAAATCCTTACCCTAGTTATGACCCAAATCAAAACTGTAGATATCATCAAAGCTAGGGGCATAATATCGAAAACCGCGCTCTAAAGCATCAAATTTAAAACCTTGTGGATGATGGAAAACTTTCTCGGGATCCATCTCCAATAAACCAAATGACTCTCAAACCCTAACATCACAAAAAAACCCCCTTCCTAATCATAAACCCTCATTCGCCATTAATGCCATCTTACTGGCGCCGGACGGATGCGATCCAGTTCGATTAATCCGCAAGACAATTCCTCAAATGTATGAAATGCCGATAGCCATAGGTTACAAGTGCATGGTCTATGACTATTCCACTCAAAAAAAAGTCAAAATAATGCCTTGTAAAGACCCCAGCTTCACTCTAAACAAAGATCCATTCTCTGACATATGTGGAACTTTGGACTATGATGGTGCCTTCTTCATTTTGGACTCGATGCCGATGAAGATGCCTCTTCTGGACTTAACAATCGTGGAGAAGAACACTAGAGGACATTCCACCACTCCAAATACATACCGGCGCCCCATCTGCCTCGATGATCTTAGTGATGAGGAGTATGTGGATATCTCTCATTTGACTAGAGCAGGCCACCACTTTAAACCATCCCATTTGGAGGATGAAAATCCTTTGGAGGTATTGAGAAGGAAAGAAAAGGGCAAAGAGCCAATGATAGAAGAAGGTAACAAGGAAGATGATGCTATCAAGCGCATGAAAGAAGTAAATGCTAATGTTTCCATCTGGAAATTGTTAATGCATTCCCAAACCTCATAGGACAGCTGTTCTAAAGCATCTTAATGAAGCCTCTGTAAGCTCTTCTATAACACCTGACCAGATGGTGGGGCTCATTCATGGGGTAGATCGAACTCTCATGTTCACAGACAATGATCTCCCTGACAATAGCAACCACAGCAATTCATTACACATCACTATACGCTGTAATGGATTGGAGATACCTAGGGTGTTGATCGACAATGGCTCCGCAATTAATGTTTGCCCTCTGCGTGTGCTAATAAGGCTTGGGTATTCAAAAGAGGATCTGGTACCATCCAACCAGGTGGTCAGAGCATATGATAATGCTAAGAGAGAAGTATTGGGTTTGATCAGCCTCCTCATTGAATGTGGTCCCGTGGCAAGGAAGGTGGAATTCATGATCATTGACATACAAGCCTGTTTTAATTTCTTATTAGGAAGACCATGGCTGCATGAAAATAGGGCAGTAGCCTCTACTCTACATCAGAAGGTAAAGCTTTTCACTGATCAAGGTGCTGTGACTATTTCTGGTGATCCAGAAATTATGACCATCTCCAACGCCAGAAAATCGGTATTGTATCTAAACGAAGTAGAGGGAACTAGGTTGGATGGTTACACTATCCACTGTATTCTAGCAGCGCCTGAAAATTCCTGGATGAATGAGGTGCCAGCTGCCACACCAGATACAAGCTCTGAAGAAATAGAACCGGAGTATAGTGAGGATGACGAGGAAGAAGTGGGAGCTCCAAGCATTGACACTCATGATACCTCAATTGAAGCACCAGATGAATCCTGTATCGGCAACCCTCAAGACAATGATGATCATGACTCAAAGAAGAGATCCAGGACCGACGATTTTGACCTGGACTTTAATGTAGTATGCCCTGTTCGAGAGGTTCACACTGAGTCACTGATTCTCTTTCCAGGTAATCAACATGAAGATCACTATCGTGAATTACCCCAATTCAGAAAATTTGATGGGAACGGTGATCCTTTTGTCCACTTAGTGGGATTTGTGAATGCCTTGCATCCATGGGGCATACCAGAGGAAGATTACCCCATGCTGTTTGACAAGAGTTTAGAAGGACCGCTCGGATGGTACTATTCTTCGTATTGTGTAGATAGGGCTAGTTGGGAAAATGCTAGCCAAGCCTTTGTTAATTGGGCTCTCGAGCATAAACAAACTGATATCAAGAAGTTCAAGCTAGTCACTTTGCGTCAAGGCAGCTTGGAAACTTTCTCACACTTTTGTTCAAGATGCGCTTACATTCGCGCCCGGCCTTTGTGTCCCTGTTACCGATCGGGAATTCATGCTCATATTGCTGCGAAACCTGAATGATTTCTATTATCGTCACATGGTTACTATCAAATACACCTCCCTCAGCCACATGGAACAACATGGTTTCGACATCGATACTCTGAAATTGCAAGAAAAACGACCTCGGGAAGATCTTGAAACTCCCAATACAAATCCAAGGGTTTATGCTAAGATGGATGAACCATTGAGTATGGTGTATGATCGTCTTCGGAGGCAAGGTATACTTAAGTTCCAGGCGCACGTGCACGCTTTTACCCCTTCCCCGGAATGACATGAGCAAACTCTGTGCTTATTGTAGTCAATTTGGGCATGAAACTGATCGATGCCATGACCTTTACTACAAAGTGCAAAGCCTGATTGATCGAGGCGTCATTAGTCCAACCCACAAAGAAATACCTGCAAAGATGGTGTCATCTCGTCCGCGACCGCAATCCCAAGTCGATATCTTTCGCAAACTGGTTGAACAAGGTAAGATCCTTTAGATAAAACTAAAAACACCAAGTTTGAAGAAAACATCAGTAGCTTTTCAAAAATATAAAAATCATGTTCATATGAATTTCATACAATTTTACATCATTTTTACAAACTCATTCATGTAAATCACTAAATTCCAGAAAATTGATTTTCCTTTCAGTTAAGGAAATAAATAAAAAAAGTCTTAAAAGTGTCCAATTAAAGTGAAAATTTCCAGTATAGTTCTTAAAAGTGTCTAGAATATTCATACTAAAATTCACTTCAAAACGACTTCGATAAGCTAGATCTCAAAGAACAATTTGAATAAAGGTCCTGTTTTGACCAGTTTGAGTATAAAATTCACCATAATTCAAGTGGTCACTAAAAACTTGTTAAAATTTGATACAACATAAAGAACTCACTGATCTATCCATAGATGTATCATATGCTCAGTTTAACACTTTGTACAGAAAGTTATAATTTTTGTAAGTCAGTACAAGAACAAAAAGGCAATCTGGAAAATGAAATAAAGTGATTAACCCACCTTTCATAAAACAAATTGTGTTTTCTTCATACGAAAATGTGAATAAAAAATCATGAAATTTTAAGTTTCTCTTAAAATGATTCATTTTATCATGTAAATAAAAATCAATAAAAGCGTCATAAAAAATCAAAATCAAAGAAGTTAATTAATCTTTAACTTTCACAAATTCACAAATAAACATGAATTCCAAAGCCCATTCAAGGAAGTGAATATCAAGGAGCATCATGGTGAAGATCAAGATTGAAGATTTGTATAGATAATAGATTTTGTACATATTGTTGTAATAATAGTTTATTTGTAAATAATTGTTGCATCACTCAATTAATAAAAAACATGGAGATGTTTATGCATAATGTTCATAAATAATTTCACAATTCTTTTTGATAAAATGAGCAACCAATGTTATAAATATTGCATGTTGGGCCAATATATCATAGTATATGAATCAAATGACACAATCTCAATTAAGAGGAAAAATTGCAAATCTAACTAAGTTAAATTGTATGATGATCCATCTTACATTTTAAAAATGTGTTCTCCATATTCAAATGGATTAATCATATAATTTGACATAATTAGATTGGTAATTACGATCTCCGAATTGATTTTAGGTCGTTTCACGTGTCTCGCTTTAAATGGCCAAATTTCAATTAGCCAAACACAAATCTCCAAATTCGATCTCAAATTGATCATTTCTCTCCAAATGACTTTATAATCTTCAATAAAGATTATTTCCCAAAAGCCTTCAATTAGGAAGCAAACCTTCTAAGACCTCTCGAAAATCATAAACGTGATCACTATTAAGGTAGTTATTTCAATCCTCGATTAATCGCTAATTAGAGCGGTTAACTCAAACTTCTTCTAATCACTAATTAGGATGATTATCTCCAATTATTATTTAATCACTAATCAGAGTGATTATCTTAAACCCTAATAATCGTTAATTAGGACGATTATTCTTCTCATTTATTCACTAATTAGAGTGATTATCTTTAACCCTATTAATCGTTAATTAGGACGATTATTCTTCTCATTTAATCACTAATTAGAGTGATTATCTCAAACCTTAATGATCGTTAATTAGGACGATTATTTTTCTCATTTAATCACTAATTAGAGTGATTATCTTAAACCTTAATTATCATCAATTAGGGTGATTATTTTCTAACCTCCATTTTTAATCACTAATTAAGGTGATTATCTTAATCCTTCATATTTTATCACTAATTAAAGTGATTATCTCAATCCCATTTCAATCACTAATTGGAGTGATTACCTCATTTCAAATAGATTTGTTTAATTCTAAAAGTGAGTTATTCATAATCTATTCTCTCCTCTTCTTTCCCCAGTGGAATTGGCCATTTAGGGTGAGACATATGCTCGAACTACGACGGTTTTGATCCATGAGTGGATTCCAATCCCGCAATGATTGGTACGTAGTGCAACTTCAGTGCTCAAACTTACCATGTACAAATGATATATTGGTCCTGAATAAAAATGGTTAATGTGTATATGTGCAAATTATGTGATTTTCTTTCTTTTTAATAGCCATGATTACTTTAAAATGGAAAATAACGCATTTAGTAAGAGCCCGTTCTTTAGAACGGAAGAGGAGACGAGTTCCAGACGTTCGCACCTCTTAACCTGAACCCCGAACCCTATGTCATGGTATGAAAGACTAATTTAAGCCTTATCCATATGAAGTCATCATCGTTTTAAATGATTTTTCTTGAAATTGATTTTAAAACGATTTATTAAATAAATATGTCCCTATTCAGATATTAATTGGGTGGCGACTTCCAAGTTTTCTAAAACTCAAAGCCCAATGAGAGACTTTCGTGGGATTCAGACCGTTAATTAAGACAATCAAAAATCGGATACCACACATTGTTGTTGGTATTTATCGAATATGATTGTTTATAAGAAGTTGTGGTTCATATGTTTTATGATTGGGATTGAATTGAATCTAAATGCATAAGTATAATGGACTTGAAATACGTATGACATTACTATGATATGTAAGTGATTATGGTTATCTAAGGAGAAGTCTTCAGGCTTGGTTTGTTATACAAAAGTTTTTAAGAATTATTATAACTATGAATGAGTTCGAAGAATGATCTTATTGAGTTATGAACGATAAGGGAAAGTGATCTAAAGGGGAAAGTAGCCTCATCTGAGTCGACGGATGAGGTAACACGAACAGTGTCCCATGGACTGTGAACCTTCTTGGGGGTCGCACAAGGAAACCTGCCCATTGCTCTGTGGGGTGATAATCGGGCGATATATCAGCTAATGCGAAACATGTGGATTGTTGATTTGATCAGCGGAAAATGAACTCCGGACTAGTCGTGGTTATTGGCCAAAAGTAAAGCGAATGGTTGGGTGACGACCCCCAGTGTCGAAGTGTAAGCTTGGTCTCCTACACCGCATTCTCTTTCCCGGTTAAAAGAATGTTATCTCGAGTATGGAAATGAATGTTGGTTCAGTATTTGAACGTGAATATTGTTATTGGATTCCCGATCAGGAATCGTATCATGGTAAGTTATCTTGCTATTAGATTCCCGATAAGGAATCGTGTTATGAAATGCTATTTCGATATTGGATTCCCAAGAAAGAATGGTATCATGGGATGTTATATGGTTACTGGATTCATGATAAGGAATAATATCAGGTAATGTAATGAATGTTTATTCAATATTTGTATATGAAAATCGATATTGATTTCCTGATAAGGAAGCATACCATGGTAAGTTATATTGATGTTGGATTCCGATAAGGAATCGTATCTTGTTATTGGAATCCCGGTAATGAATTGTATCTTGTTAGTTGTTATTGGACTACCGATAAGGAATCGTTATAGTAAAAGTCATTATGTTATTTATTTCCTGATAAGGCTTTGTTATAATAGTATAAGAAATGATTGATAGAGTATGAAAGTATAAGTTTGGATTTCCGCTAAGAAATCGATCAAAGGAAATAAAGTATATTATTTATATCCAAGTTGGTAAACTCAGATACTTTATAAGGAATTAATTGTGATATGTTGAAAGGTAATTAAATTAAGATATATGAAATATGTTTCTGTTATTATTGTTTGGGAGTCGCCTGGCTTTCTTTGTTGTTATGTGAACGATGGTGTATTATGAAAGAAAGAATTGAATAATGGTATCTCATGTATGTGTCCGACAAGACTAATGCTATGCATTGTTATGACAGATGTGATTATTCTGATTATGTTGATTGTTCAGTCATTTTCAAGTAAAAGCCACCAAAGCATGTGTTAATATTGTTTACGGGTTCAGCTTTGCTGATGTGTTGTATGTTGTTTTGTCATTTCTGTGGCCTGTCACTTGGTGGGTGGAAGTATCCTAAATGTTTCAGGTTGAAGTCGTGAGTTAATATATGTTAATCAATTTAGGAATCCTCCAGTGTTATGTTAACTAGATTGAATTTCCATCTAGAACACATTAATATGAGTGATTAGACCACTTCATACTCAAATTGAGCTCCATATAATCACCTTGACAACAATAACACTAATTTACCATAATCTCAAATAAAGAAACTAACTTGATTCACTCATTACCATAGAAACTATTTTACCTTATTCTGATAATACTTAACTGAACTACATGACTAATATCCATTTAACTTCAATGAACTTCCAAGATTTATAAACCAAATTCCTAATTTAGAAATCCTTTATAATCATAATTTCCATTCCTTAATCCTAAATCCAGTAAACTAATTCTACATTTTATAATCATAATTTGATACCCAATCAGTTATCGATCAACATCAACAAAACTTAGCTCATCAACTATATTGAATAGAAAAGAAACTGTTTTCGCTTCGTGAAATCAAATTGATGATGAGACACAAATATGTGCATTAACCAACAAAACAGAACGGCAACAACAACCACCATACAACCACACAACGACAGCAACACAACACACCCACAACAACCAAAACAGTACAACAACAACAACCACAACATCGAAAACAACAACACGACAGGTAAAGTACCTTCGGTTATTCGCCGGACAACCAACAAAATGACAGCAGCAACGGCACGGCGGCGAGAACCACCAGCAGCAGCACTGCGACGGAGGAGAGAGAAAGAGCACACCAAAACCACCACGAAGGAGCAAAGAAGAAACAGAGGCTGCAACAACACCATGAGGAAGCGGCTCGCCGCGACACAGACAAGAACGAGCGAGAGAGAGTTGGAGGAGAGGTTGAGGGTTTGTAGGTGAAAAGATAGTGAGATGCTGCCATGAAGAGAGAGGGAGGAGAGGTCGAAGGTTTGGAGGTGAAGAAATGGTGAGATGCTGCCGTGAAGAGAGAGGGAGTAGGAGTGAGGGAGAAGTGAGAGGGAGAAATGAGAGTACCGAGGGAGGCGCGCCTTATGTTAGTTTAGGGTTTGCTGTTTATTGCTGCGGTTTCTTTAAAAAACCGCAGCAATAGAATAAAATAATAATATTTTAATCTATTGCTGCGGTTTATTAAAGAAACCGTAGCAATAGATCTGGTCAAACCGGTCAAAAATTTTTGAAAATCTCTCGTTGACATCTATTGCCGCGGTTTCCGCCCAGAACCGCAGCAATAGGTTGATTTTTTATTTTTTTCTTTTTTTTTTACGTGGTTTATTGCTGCGTATAGGTAAAATCGCAAAGAATTCACACAATGAATAAAGCAATTATTCTACTAGTGCCACATCAAATTCCATACCAGAACAGATGGGTTTAGTCTAATTCAAATTAGAGGAGAACAAGGAGAAGAAAGTAGAAGACTAGAGGAGAGAGAAAGTGGGCAAAACCAGGATAGGGGTGGCCGGAGGCCTGGAGGTGGAGAGGCAGGAAGCTGGTGTAGGGAGAAAGAAGAGGGAGGAGTGTTATGGAGGAAGAGAGAGAAAATATAATGTGTTAAATGGGTCAACTAGGCTTAGTTAGGATTAGTAGCACAGTTAGCGATCAATGATTAATGGAGCTAACATCCTATGTATTTCCTAAAAATTGAGGAGTATATGGTGAATTCTGAAACTTATAGGGGTATATGGTGAATAAGAAAATTTCACGGGGGTATATGGTGAAAAAATTGAAAATAATATTTGCTAACAATTTTATAATCTTTTCCAGCAAAACTTGTTGATACACAAAATTATCAACCTCAAATTCCACATAAATATTATAATATACAAAGAATTTCGGTAATTAAAGAATAAAAGAAATTCAATTTTAGACTAATCAAGGAAATTACATTCAAATATAGTTTGCTTGATTGTTGGTGAACTATTTTTCATGCTATATTGTGCTTAAAAAAACAACAATATTTTATAATGATTCTTCGAATAAAATTTTAATTTCAAAATACAAGCGCCTGAATTTTGATACCAAATTATATAAAATGAATTTATATTTCAATTTAAGTTAATATTCGTTTATGCGATTTTCGTCAAAGCGACGAATATCAAGTTAGGACGACAACAACCAGATTAAGATGATGAAATGAATGCGAATGCAACGGGGAATCAAAGGGGAACGACACAAAGAGATGGTGACGCGGAAAAACCCCAATGAAGATGGGTAAAAAACCGGGGGTGGATATGAGTCCACCAATCCACTAAATGCAACTGACTTTCAGAGTAAACGACACCAATACACCCTA
Organism: Beta corolliflora; assembly: GCA_947648045.1. NCBI lineage: Eukaryota > Viridiplantae > Streptophyta > Magnoliopsida > Caryophyllales > Amaranthaceae > Beta > Beta corolliflora. Next base: position 12,164 of record CANSZD010000456.1, read on the forward strand.
TGATGATTATTCTAAATACAATAACTTGGTTGCAATGTAAAGAAAATGATATCTTACCGGGTAAACTTCGTCACTTTTAGCTTCAATTTGCGCAAATTTCTTGCTTTTTCTTCGAATCCATGGCTCCAAGTAGGCGTAGCATTAGAAATTATGTCAAAAATCATGAGAAAAAGAAGGCGAAAGAAAAGATAGTAGAAGAGAGAAACGAAATTGACGATGAGCAATCGACTATGTCGGAAGAAGACTTAATGAAACTCTTAGACCTAGGAAATTTACCCACCGACACGATCTTGAAAAACGTTGAACCTCACGAACGTCCGGTAAGATTGACCCGCTAATTGGGTGGTTCTTTATGAATATCCGTTCAAAATAGGTCTTAAGCTACCTTTTCCAGGCTATAGCTAGGGAACTTCTACGAGCTTTCCAAATTAGTTCAAAGCCAAATGATGCCCCAAGTCTCGGAGGGTTCTTAGCGTTATCGAGTGGTCACGTCCTAACCGGGATGAACCTTTTACCCTCCAAGATCTTTTTGTACCGCTACGAAATTAGGGTTAAAGGGAGGAACAGAATAGCTTTGCATGTCGGGGCAAGAAGAAACGCGTTGGTCGAAGGGGTACCATCGAATGACAGAGGATGGAAGAGTCGTTATCTCTTCGTGAAAAAATCGTCTCTTGGCGAATTAGGGAAATTCTTAATCGGAGGTTGGAATATGGAAGGTTCATGAGTTTTCTTACGATTTTTCCTAACGTCATGATGTTAACACTGTCCTTACGTCATTTTTTCGCAGGTTTAGATCCGAAGCTGTTCGTTCACAGAGAAGAATCGGAACAAAGGTGCGCCAAATTCTTGGAGTTTAGTGCAGAGGATCGTTCGTTTAATAAGATATTGACTGTTGACCAAGGCAGTTGTTCTTCAATGGCTTCTGGTAAACATTCGTCTTTTCTAAACCGTTAAATACTGCTATTTACAATTGGATTTTAATACGTCTTGCCTCCTTACGACGTAATCTTCACAATCTAGACCAGAGGGGTCCCTAGATAGTCAGGCCGTAACTGAACTTCTTAGGAAGAGAAAGAGACGAACGGAACACTCTGTCGCGTCGTCCACTACGTCGTCTGGTAAGCAAATACATCACGACGTTGTCCACGTTGAAGACGACGACGCTACCGTGCAACAACCAAAAGTTTGTAAGTCTGGATTTCCTGCCCCTCCTGACAAGGAGGGACCATCATACTCCGTGACAGTTCCTAATGATTTTATGTCGTCGAACAAGTCAATCTGGCCTGAAGCGGAGAAACTTCTTTTTCCTGGAGCTGAGGATCGTTTGCGGGACCGTCCTATGCCAGGACTGATGTCAGATGGTCTAAAGATGACTTTCTAGGTATGAATATGATTTATACTTCCGTAGGTGACACATGTTTGTAACGATCGTTTGACGATAATCTTTTGTCTATCTGGCGTCGCAGCATTTTCTGATGGTCAAGAAGGAGATATCCACTCTTTACCGGAGTCATCAAGTGATGAAAACTAAGGTAGAGAAAAATGAAGCAGCAATGAAAGAAAAAGATACGGAAATAAAGAGGGTTCATCTTGAGATGGCAAAAATGACTGAGGTTTTGAAGAAGAATGGAGAAGAGTTAGAAAATTTGAAGAAGCAAGCTGCAGACGTTGAGGAGGCGTCGAAGATTGAGATCGAAGCGCTACAAGCACAAGTCGCAACGCAGAAGAACGAGTTGGATTTGATAGATGCTGAGGTGACCACTACGGTCAGAGCCAAACTCATGTACGAATACATGATGAAGCGCACAGCGTCATGGAATCCTCAAAAAGAGATTTACCTGTACCTCAAATGGGTAGGTTCAATGAAAGACTTAGCAGATCCAGGCAATTTAACCCAGGTGACAGCGAAATCTTCTGTGAACGTCGATCAATAGGAAGATGATGTCTTTGTTACCAGTGCAGCGTTGATGTGATCTGACCTTCCTCAAGGCGACAATTTGGAGAAAGAAGTCGCACCTGGAATTCAGGTGTCTGAGAAGCCTACTGATGAGCAAGCGACTTATGTTTCTGGCGTCTAGCTGTTTAAATCTTTAACTTTTGTTTTTAAACAATAGATCTTTTGGGTTACTCGCAGGAGTAACCAGACTGATGTAGTTTTAAATTTGGGTCACTCATGGGAGTGTCCATGACTTGTGCTTGTTTAGGTCATTCGTGGGAATAACATAGCATTTGACTATGACATATATTACCGTGTGCTTATGTTTCAGCCGTTTTTCTGGCGTTTAATTACAACTGTTAGGTGTTTTGAAGTTCTTTTGTCATCTTTTAAACTTAGGTGCCATTACAATGGAAATCGAATACGCATAAAACACATTTACTTACTTGTTTTGGGCAGATTGAGCGTTTATGACGCTATTGATCTTTTGCAAATGACGTTAAGATCTTGTGACGTTTGATACATCACATGATGCGAAAGTAACTTTATTGGCGTCGTTTGCAACGCTTTGTCATTCTCGTTGACTTATTACACAAAAATAAATGTTGGTCACTCCGTCTGAACGTTGTGATCTTATTAAAAAGCATGAAAAATCCTGTAAAAGAAACACACAGTAATGCTCCGTCGTTGACACTTCAACGACTCTACGATGACATGTTCATCACTTATTGAATACAAAATAGATAAAATAAAATGTCACTTAGAACTTAGCTAGAAGAACTATCTTTTGAGATGGACAGCGTTCCAACTTCGTGGGACAATGGTTCCGTCGCGTCGGACCAACTGATATGCGCCATTGCCAACGATCTTGCTGATTTGATAGGGACCTTTCCACTTTGGTCCTAGCTTACCTGCGTTGGGCTCCTGTGTAATCTGGAATACCTTCCTTAACAACCAGTCGCCTTCAATGAATGACTTGGCCTGTACGTTTTTGTTGAAACTCCTTGCGACAATCTGTTGTTGCGCTGCCATGCGTATCAACGCTGTGTCTCGCAATTCCTCTATGGTATCCAGGTCGTTGATCATTTCGTCACGATTTTGCTGCTCCGTCATCAGGTCGTACCTGGCAGTTGGAATACTTACCTCAGCTGGCAGGACTGCCTCGCATCCATAGACTAGTGAGAAGGGTGTATGTCCAGTCGCAGTGCGCGGCGTCTTACGATTTGCCCACAAGATGGTTGGCAGCGCTTTTTCCCATTTACCTTTCTTAGCAGTGAGACGCTTCTTCAACGTGCCTATGATAGTCTTGTTGCTAGACTCAGCTTGTCCATTGGCATGAGGATATTTGGGTGTTGATGTCAGCAACGTGATGTTCCATTCGTCGCAGAAGTGCTTTGTTTTATCGCTGATAAATTGCGACCCATCGTTGCATATAATTTCTAACGGAACACCAAACGTGCAAATAATGTTAGTATGTATAAAAGAAATTACCTCCTTGTCGCGTACCTATTGGAAGGAATCTGCCTCTATCCACTTGGAAAAGTAATCCGTTAGTGCTAATATATAGACCTTCTGTTCTGGGGCTGAAGGTAGTTTACCAACTATGTCCATTCCCCATTTCATAAAAGGCCAAGGAGTTAAAGATGGATGTAAATTTCACAAGGTTTGTGCGTCATACCTGCATGTCGCTGACAACTGTCACATCTTGTGACGTACCTGATGGCGTCTTGCTTCATTGTTGGCCAATAATAGCCCATTCTCAATGCTCTATTGGATAGGCTGCCTCCTCCAGAATGGTTTCCACACGTCCCTTCATGTAGATCTTGCAAAACTTGTTCCCATTGATGCTTCTCTAAGCAACGCAAATATGGCCCAGCGACGGACTTTTTGAATAGCTCTCCTTGAATGATGACATATCTAGATGCTTTGAAGCGAACTCATCGCGCTTCTGTTCTGTCTTCTAGGAGTACATCATTAGTTAAATAGTCGTAAATAGGTTTCGTCCAACTAACACTTACCTCGACGTTTGCAGGGATGTCTTCGTTGGTTTCGTCAACGTTGTCGTCTACTGGCTCAACGTCGTCGCTTGTTCGGCCATCATCATCGTTGTCAATCGCGGCGACGATGTCTGTAACGTCTTTGCACTTGCTTATCGCTGGAGTCATAAGATGAATGATAGGGACGGAGGTGAATGACACGTCTCTCAAAAACGATCCTAGATTGGCCAAGGCATCTGCTTGCGTGTTCTGATCTCTTGGTACCTGCATTATGTCAAAGGGGTTAAACATTTTACTTTTACCTTGTGCGACCTCCAAGTATAGCGCCATCTTGGAATCCTTAGCAGCATATTCTCCCTTGAGTTGGCTAACTATCAACAGCGAATCGCTGTAGACTTTTAATGCTTTTGCCCCCAAGTCGCTTGCCAGGATCATCCCTGCGATTAACGCTTCGTACTCATCTTCATTGTTGGTCGCTTTGAAGTCGCAACATATGGCTTGTACTATCTTGTCCCCTTGTAGTGACTTCGAGGACAACGCCAAGACTCCGCACCACGAAAATTAGAAGAGCCATCAACAAATAAAATCCAAGCATCGTCGCTGACATTGTTGATACTGGCGACTTCGTCATCTGCGATCTTCTCTAGTTCTGGACTGAAGTCCGCCACAAAATCGGCCAGGGCTTGCGACTTGATTGTTGTCCTAGGCAGGTACTTGATGTCGTATCCACTGAGCGCGATGGCCCACTTTCCCATGCGACTGATCAACTTGGGTCTACGCAAAACACTTTTAATGGGATAATTAGTCATGACAACGACAGTATGAGTCTCAAAGTAATGTCTTAGTTTTTTAACAGCAGTAACTAAGGCTAACACGAGTTTTTCCAAGGAAGAATACCTGGTCTCTGCATCTAACAAAGACTTACTGACGTAGTAAATAGGGAGTTATTGATTTTCAGCTTCTCTTGTTAGGACAGCACTAACAGACGTATTGCTTACGGCCAGATATAGTTGAAGCGTTTCTCCATCGCTTGGTTTGGACAACAGAGGTGGGGAGGCCAAATACTTGCTTGAGCGCTTGCAGAGCGTCCTCATAAGCTTGGGACCAATAAAAGCCTTTGTTTTTGCGCAGAACGTCGTAGAACAAGTGGCATTTTTCGGACGATCCGGATATGAAACGATTCAACGCAGCGACACGTCCACTTAACTTCTGCACCTCTTTGACGTTTCTTGGGGATTGGATATTGATCAATGCCTTGATTTGGTCAGGACTCGCCTCGATTCCTCGTTGCGTCACGACGTATCCTAAAAATTTACCTGCAGCATCTCCAAATGTACACTTAGTGGGGTTAAGTTTCATACCGTATTTTCGGAGGACGTCGAACGCTTCGGACTGATGTTGAACATGGTCGTTTGCTTGCTTGGATTTCACCAACATGTCATCAATGTATACTTCCATGGTGTCTCCTAGTTGATCATTGAACATATGATTGACGAGGCGCTGGTACGTCGCACCTGTATTTTTTGGTCCAAATGGCATAACCTTATAACAATAAATACCTTTGTCGGTCACGAACGCTGTCTTTTCTTGGTCGTTAGGATGCATAAGGATCTTATTATAGCCGGAGTACGCGTCCATGAACGTCAAGAGCTCGTGTCCTGCTGTCGCGTCAACCATTGCGTCTATGTGGGGAAGCGGGAACGGATCCTTAGGACAGGCTTTATTAATATCCGTGAAGTCTATGCAGACTCTCCACTTGCCTTTTTCTTGCTGACAACAACAACGTTAGCTAACCAATCAGGATATTTGACCTCGCGTACTTTACCTGTGTCGATCAGTCTCTGGACTTCGTCGTTTATGATTTGATTGCGCTCAGAAGCGAACTTAGGTCGTTTTTGTTTAACTGGCTTATGGTCTTGATCGACCTTCAGCTTGTGGGTGATGACGTCTGGACTTATACTTGTCATATCTTCATGCGACCAAGCAAAGAAATCTTGGTTAGCTTTTTAAAAAATCAATTACCTGGTTTCTGAGTTCAGACGACAGCGTCGCTCCAATGCGAACGACACGATCAGGGAAGGCTGGATCAAGCGCCACTTCATCTACTTGTTGCTCATCGGGCTCATCGGACGCGGATCCGCTTTGTTAATTGCTAAATTAACGCCTGGGCTTCGAGCGACGAACTATAGCATTCTCTCGGTTGCCTTTTGCTCGCGTTTGATTTCTTGGACGCCCCACTTTGTTGGAAACTTGAGCGTCTGATGATAAGTTGATGGGACTGCTTTCATCTTATGGATCCATGGCGTGCCGAGGATGACGTTGTACGCGGATGGGCAGTCTACAACGTTGAATCTGGTCTGCAGGTTGACGCCTTTGGCGAAGGTTGGCAAGGTGATCTCTCTGACGGTTTGTTGCGCTTCTCCGCTGAAATCGATCAGGACCGTTGATTTCTTCGTTATGTCCCTGTCACAAAGACCCATACCTTCGAGAGCACTTTTGAACAGGATGTAAACTTCCACCGTCGACCAGCACGCGTCGCAGCAGGCAGTTGCTGACGGTCATAGATATGACCAATCCATTGTGGTGCTCCTCGTCGCATACGTCATCGTCGTCAAAGGTGATGGACATCGCCTCCAACTTTCGCTCGTCGTCTGACCTGCAAGACTTAGGAACTTTGGACGAGGGGGATCCCTCTCTTGCTAGCCGCTTGGCTGCTGAGTATGTTAGTCCGCAAACGTCGAATCCACTAGAAATAACATTTATTACCTTGACATGAGTAGGGGACGCGGGTGGATTTGGCTTGGGAGGATTCTTATCAAAGGACGCTTTCCCTTTGTCGCTGAGAAGATCTTGGAGATGTCCTTTATTCAGCATGAACGCGACTTCTCTCCTGAGTGTGATGCATTCTTCGGTCTTATGGCCATGGTCATGATGGAATTGACATCATTTGGACTGATCTTTCTGAGCGTCTGGACGGTCGCTTTTCCTCAGCCAACGGACGGGCGCACCAATCTTGGTCAGTGCGTTGACAACACCTCCAGCATCGACGGAGAAACCGTACGATTCGATGTCGGGATAAGTGTTGGGATCAGCTTTGACTTCAGTACCTGCACATTCCGATGCGTTGTTAACATTATGTACCTGATTGGGCCTGATATATGGATGAGGTCTCCAGTTATGCTTCTTGGGTGTGAACGTCTTGCGATCACTCGAGCCTTCTGATACATGACGCGTTGAGATTGTGTTGAGGATTGCATCGTCTTGTTCCAATCACATCTGCGCCAAAGCTCTTGACTTCACCTCTTCGAACGTCGCTCAAGGATATTTGGTGAGACGGTTATACAGCTTGGATCTGAGGATGAGTCCTTTCCTGAAATATTCAATAGCAATTTTAGTATCTAAATCTTTAAACCCAATCATTTCTTTATTAAAATGATTATAATAATCCCGAATTGGTTCTCCTGGCTTCTGAACGACGCCATAAAGGTCACTAGTCTGCTTCTCGAGACTGCCTTCGAATTTGCTATAGAACATGTTCACCAGGGTTGAAAATTTGCTAATGCTTCCTGGCTTGAGGGATCCGAGCCATTTGAGGGCAGGCCCGGTCAGCGTCGCTCCGAAGGACTTGCACATGCACGCTTCGACCAGGTGCCATGGAATGGACGCTTGCCACATCCGCTGCTTGTATTGGGCGACATGCTCCGCTGGGTCAGTTGATCCATCATAAGTCGCAGTCAGGATGGGAAGGTTGAGCTTCTTTGGCAATGCTGTCTTAGCGATTTCTTCCACGAACGGGGACACTGCATAACCGTCGCGATGCTCGACGATGCTTGGAGATGGAGCTCTAGGAAGTTGAGAGAGGAGACGCATCATCCGGCGGATCCGCTTTCAATCATAGCCATCCTTTTGGCCATAACGTCGCCTTCCTTGGACTAATCATCGTTGGGAATGTCTTCGTCTTCCCATGCTTCATCGTCCTTGACTTCTTCGGACTCAGAGCTCTCTCCACCGCTTAATGGTTGCATTAATGAGATGTCTCCAACGTTTTTAGCACGTCGCTGCTTGGACGCCTTGGTCGATGCTAACTCTTCTTGCAGCTTTTGAACTTGTTCTTTTGACTATGTGAATTCAGAAGTCAGACGATCGTTATCTTTCTGCATCTGCTCCATTTTAGCTTTCAATTTTTCAAAGGCAACTTGCATTTATTTGGGATCCATCGGGAAGGATGATGATGAAGTTTGATTAAAAGTAGGAATTAATGAGAGATCTGGCTGTAGGCCCCACGGTGGGCACCAAATTGTTTATGCAGATTTTCGTCAAAGCGACGAATATCAAGTTGGGACGACAACAACCATATTAAGATGATGAAATGAATGCGAATGCAACGGGAAATCAAAGGGGAACGACACAAAGAGATGGTGACGCGAAAAAACCCCAATGAAGATGGGTAAAAAACCGCGGGTGGATATGAGTTCACCAATCCACTATATGCAACCGACGTTCGAGTAAACGACAAGTCAATACACCCTATGATGATTATTCTAAATACAATAACTTGGTCATAGTGTAAAGAAAATGATAACTTAAAGTGCGAAGTGTTTTGATGAATCGAATAGAGTAAACTGTGATTGCTTGAGCTTATGTAAGTGAGATGGAATGTGTTGTTCCTTTTGCTTCAGCTCTGCCGTCTTTATATAACAGTTTCTATCTCAACGTGCCTCCCAGAATATGGGAAGTAGTTGGCCGAGATCATGGCACAATATCTCAGTTTATTTAGCATTACCTTTGACTGCCACTTGAAGCATATGAATTGACTGACTTGGGATGGATTTAGTCACCCTTATTCTTCTAAGCAATCGGTTGTGCTTTGACCCGGTCCTTGCGTCTCGCTACTCGTTAACGTCAACGCCGTGCATTCTCGCGTCAATGTTAATCCGCAAAAATCAGCCATAACAATATCAAATTGCAATTGGTAGGCCAACAACTAGTTTTGTTTCTAGAAACAAGATGAAGGAAAAAAATGTTTTTTTTTTTTTCCGAAAAATTGCACTAGAATGTGATACAAGTCATTTTTATCTATCTGTTACACGGCTTCCGTTCCTTTTAGTTTTTCATATTTGGAATCATTCATAGAGTTAAAGAAAAGTCAAAATAGGAAGAACAAATAGATATAGAGATTGGAGGGAGTATTATATAATCATAACAATTTATAAATCAACGCAGCATTATACAGGTTTAAAAGTAATCTATACTAATATATTAAAAGGCGTTCCTAAACAAGTAACGCTGCCACGTGCGCTTCTCCCTAAGCGTTTTCTTACTATGTAATCCACATATAAAAAAAAATTAGAAATTGCATAGGATAAGGTTTGATCCCGCGACCTCAAGAATATATACTAAAGTCTTAACCACTATACCAAGTAATATTTAGTGTTATTATCTTAAAGTATAATATTAATAAATGAAGATTTTTCTTACCCGGGGAGTAGCCCAAGCCTAATAACTAGTTTGAGCTTAATTTCAGTATTAAGCGATGCGCTAAGGTATTTACCTTAATTTATTTTATTTTATTTTATTAATTTCTATTGACCTTAATTTTGGTTACTCACAAAGATTGTCAAGTTATTTCGACAACTGCAGAAATTACCAAAAGGAGGCCGCAAAAAACCCAAAGCGCGAATTACAAAATTTCCAAAGAGCGCCATATTCTTTGGCGGGACTTTTACCGCCACATATTTCCCGCCCAACTTCCCCCCATTTACGCCTCAATCACTCTTATAAACCCTACTCACATTTCATCCAAAAATCTCACCCCCACTCTCATCTCCTTCACCTACCACCTGTTCGACTAAATTCCCCACAGAAAAAAAAGCCCCAGAAAAATTCGCCATGGTAGTCCCACTTCGGCCGGGAAAATTCTATGGCAGCAGCCTTCCTCGGCCTAGAATCTACACCGACGTGAAGCTCAGCGATGAGCGTGTTGATCCACCATTACCCGTCCTCGATCCGCTTTTATCGTGGGCGAACGACGCGCATTGGTCGATGGGAGGTCTCAGCTTCAAGCGCCTTCGTCTTCAGGGGAAGATCGAAGGCAAAGTGAAGAAGCTGAGAAAGGAGAGAGAGCAATTTGAAAAAAACAAAGTTCAGAACTCAACCCCCATCAGCCAGTGGAAGACGAATATCAGAACCCGAAAGGGCAGGGATCGAGTCGATTATGACTCACCACCGCCTGCTCCAATAGCGAAGAAGAGGAGGAAGCGGGAGATCTTTACTGATGATGAGGAAGATAATTATGATGATGATGAGGAGATTGAAATTGAGACTAAAAAGAAGAGGAGGAGGCTTGTTCCGGAAGCTTGGGGATGATTTTGAGTTGGTGGTTTCGGAGAATAAGAAAAGGGGGAGTTGCCCGTTGAAGGATTTGAACCATGAAAGTGTGTCGGATGGTATCGGTTTGAGGACTCGAAGCCGCAGATCTATGGTGTTGATAGAAGAGGATGAAGAAGATGATAATGGTGGAAAGAAGACTAATACTAAGAAAGGTGAGGTTGAGATTGGTAAAGCTGAAAAAATTAAGGAAATGAAGAATGGTTTTGTTTCTCCAATTGGGTCTAGGAGTTCTCCAAGATTGAAGAAGAATTCGAGTTAATTTAATAGATTATTTGGTCAGATTGATGTTTATATTAGGGGTAGAAAAAATGTGATGGGTTTAGTTTTGCCCTCACTTAAGTAGTGGAGTGATGGAGTTTTGATGATGCTTAACCTGTTTTAATCTTGCAAATCTGATGAATATGACTTGAAATTAACTGTGTTTATCAAGTAGTCCATTAATTTTGCTCTGATTTGAGATAATATGAGCCTTTTGTTTATTCAAATGAATTACAGCAGAATCATATACTCAATTCTCAGAATTAAACCTGGTTGTTTGCTGATAGGTTAAGAATTTCAATACGAGTCTTGCTTTTCTGATTATCATAGCCTGAAATTAGTGTGTATTTTACCAACTTCAGAATTTAGGTTTTAACTTTTAGGGTGGTCCAAGAAGTTCAGTTGAGTTCAGATTAGAATCGCATACTACGACATGTGAAATGAAGTGGATACAACATAGATATATTGTGACATATTAGTGCTCTGCTATTGCAAATTGCAATGAGCTATTGAGAAGTAGAAAAACGTCTTTATAACTAGGTATAATTAACATCAAATTCTTGCATCTGAAATGGAAAGGTTGTCAATTTCAATGAGATGATTTTTTCTTATTGAAAACTGGCATTTAAGCAAATGAAGGCGATTTTGGATAAGGTTGTTGGAGTGGAAAATGATGCAGGGATTTTCCTTGATACATTAGACAGTGAAAAATGCAACTTTTTGATCATATGGGTTGAAAATTGACCTCTCCACAGTATGTTCGAATTATCTCAACTTGCACGCTTTTTTCTCGACTCTTTGGTACTAATCGATTATTGGTGTGTGTTATTATCAGAGTATGATGCTTACATACTAGTATTTGATCTTCAAACCACATAAATAAAATGAAATCAAAAGAATCATAAAGATCCAGGTTTTGTTTGGATTATGGAATCAGAGCCAAATCACATAAACAAGTAAAGATTTAGGTGAAATTAGTACTGTTATGGGCATATTTGGCACGACCCGTTGCGGCGTTCGATGTGAGAAGACGTCGTATGAGAATCCTATTATCACGCAACCAACAAGAGAGCATCATGGAAATTAGTTCTTACAATCAAGGAGGTGGTTACTATCTTCAAGGAATAGCCAAAACAACATCTGAGATGTATCTACAACTATACGGAGACCACGTTCATTCATATGGCAAGGTCAAAAGAATTTCCTTACTTCATGGGAGTATCCCACGTAAAACTCCACTAACTCCTCTACTATCATACTACTATATAATAACATATGACCATCCTTGAAAAACCATGAAACACATCATGCGAAACAAAAACTACCAACCTATAACTTTCTTCCTTCTTTTTCATACATTGAATGTCATATTCCACTAAGAGCCTAATCCCAAAGTTACTATATTTTATCTCTAGCATCTACAAATACACCATTGACTTCCTCCCTGTGTGCTCTAAATTCATACATATCTATATTTACAAAGCAAGGAGCATCACGTCGAAGGAGCAGTTCCATGGCAACTCTACCATCAATACAAGTGTCCAAGTGATATGATTGTCTCTCCATATATTATCATTTGTACTCCATTATGTCAATTTGTTAACATTTGTAGTAGCCGTATATTCACGGATAAACAATGTATTTGTATTTACAATGGCTTTAACGCCCGAACCATAGTGGATTGGTGGTCTCTCCGTCCACCCGCGGTTTTTACCCACCTTCATTGGGGTTTTCCGCGTCACCATTTCTTGTCTTCTCTTTCTTTCTTTTCGTCACTTAAATTCCGTGCTTTATTATTCTTATTCTAGTCTAGTTATCGACGTCCCAACCAATGATTGTCCCTTGTGCGATTTTTGGCATAAACAATTTGGCGCCCACCGTGGGGCCGATGGCTAGATTTCCTCTCTAAACACATATCCACAAAAATCCCTTCAAAACACAAAGTCCAGCTCCTATCATTTTGATATCATCCAAATCCATTTTTGAAGTATCATTTCGAAGTATTCATATCAGTTGCAGCTAGTGTATGTCATGATGTCAAGTTGTGGACTGCATTAGAACGTTGAGAAATGCTAGATGAACTATACAAGAGTGATGCTGCACACGCAAACCATTATGATCACAAGGACGTCAATCCTTGATGGCGACGTAAATAGAGTAATAATTTTCTTCCTATTTAATTTAAACAAACTAATTTTCTTGGTCCCATTAAGTTGTGACGAGAATTAGTCGCGAAATGAAGTTGAGGACGCCACAACATTCGCCAACCCAAATCATGAGTGTTCGACACCTAAAAATACGTGGTATAAAATCATAATGTTTTTCATTATTTAACATTGTTTTTGCGCTTTTTTTTTTTTTTTTCATTAGTAAACGAGATGTCAAAACAAGTGACACTAGTCGTCAATGACGCCAAAGGAAGAATTATGTGGAAATCCATACACTTGCCAATTGATTATTGATACCAAATTCGTGTTGTTGCAAGTTGTCAACATACAATTCAAAATCTTCTTAGGTGAAGGTAAGTACTACTTTATTTTATTCCTCGCCAACGTGGATGAAACCTTCCACAAGTATTAAGGTAAACTATGACAAATGAAGGATAACAAACTTTGACTTTGTTAAGCTCTGACATATTGGTTACTACTAAGTATTCCTATACTTTAGTTATACTATTCATTCCTTTCTAAGAGTAGAGTAAGTAAAAAAAAGATAATAAACTGATTTTTACGTGTATTATCTTATGTGTGTGAAGTATAGATAACTAAGTATTTCATATACAAAGTAAATGAATGCTTCTATGCTTTAAGTTTACGACGTTAATTTAATATTATAACGAAGCTTATAAATCACCCAATTTTGGTGATGACTAACCTCCATTCTGAGTGATTTTTCAAGATAAGCTAAGATTACAGATGGAGATCATAATGATAGATAGTTGCGATCCACTAAAGGAAGATAAAAGTTGTCTTAAAGTCGTCACAGGGGGACATGTGAAAGTGGTTGTCATAAGCCGTTTGACACCGACTCGGCAACAATGTCACCTTCCTATCAGTCATCATTCCATGGCGTTATCTTAATGCCAGTTTTGAACCAAAAACATCTTCTTAGTAATGGCTGTCACCTGTGCGACACATTAGTAAGTTCTTTTTACTTGGCGTAACAATAAGGTAATTCTCTTTAAGGTTACTTACATTTGCTTTGGTAAACTACAATTTAACATCAGGGTATCAATTTAATATGTTTCGAATTCGGACGTGACTAACTACATCAATCTGTTTGTTTTGAGATAACGCAAGTTTGTCAAGACAAATGGAGAATAGATTATAGCATCAAGGTTCTACACTGTCAGTTACTGTCCAAGGACAATCCTAAAGTCACAAGCGTCATCTAATTTTATGGCTAACTTCAGTTCAAAACCAAATTCGATATGTGAAGACCTTTGTTTTGTCCTAAAGTCGCCACAGGGGGACATGATAGTATAATGTAATTGTTGTGACTTTTAGATTGTAACTTATGATATTTTTTGTCATGACTTCGGAAGTGATTAACAATTATGTTTATAGAATTTGAGTACAGGTACAATGTTAGTCAAAGACCACATTGGGGCCGACACCGGCGTGACAAAGTCGACATTAAAACGTCTTTTGCCATTAACGTCGCCAAGTAAGTTGCAAATTGTGATCATTGTCGATGCCACATAGGTATGCTACAAAACTTTTCAGTTTATTGTTTTCTATGCTATGGTTCAGATGAATGGGATAAAGACTTAGTACATTAATTACCCATCACACTTGACTATAACGTAATAACACTAGCATTTACTCTTGTTTTATTTAATAACTCAATGACAACTCTTCTATGTCGGGAAGTGATAAAGAGGTTACTATTATTTGCTTGAACTAACGTCAACTGCAGGTAGGGGTGTAAGTTCATGTTTTGGTTTGGTTTTGGGGCAAAACCAAACCAAACCAAACCAAAATAAATTCGATTTTCATATTTCAAGTCCAAATCCACACCAAATTTCGTCCCAAACCAAACCAAACCAAACCGAAATTACAAAACCAAAACCAAACCAAACCAAAAAACCAAAATTCTTTTATGATGCAATTTTTTTTTTTCAAATCTTACAAATAATACGAAAATTATCAAGTTTCAAATCATCAAACATAGAAGAATTACTTCAAATTTCAACTAAAGCTTAAAATTGAAGTACTAGAACTAAAGATAATTGATAAAAACATCAAAACCCATATAGGATAGGCGAACTTCGGTTTGGTTTGGTTTTTTTCGGTTTTTTAAAATAAAAACCGAACCAAACCAAACCAAAAACCGAAAAAATGAAAATTTTCCAATCCAAACCAAACCGAATTTTGAAAAAAACCAAACCAAATTATTAATTCGGTTTGGTTTGGTTTGGTTTTCGGTTTTTAACCAAATAACTTACACCCCAAACTGTGACGATCCATACGGGTATCAAAACATCATCAATGAGTACTCGATCCTAAAGTCACTCAATCTTCAAGTAATTTCGTTCCTTCTTCATTGTTGATTTCATTTGTTTCACTTTATTCTTTTCAATTGTTCATCTCTGTTTTTTACACCCTAATGATTCTCTTCATCCCTTACATGTGTGTCGATGGTCTTGACTATCTTTTGTCTGAAATACATAAATTTCTATCATACCTCTGAAAATACTTTTTACTTACGCTTGCAAAGAGCCATTGCGTTTACAACTAGTTTTGCAGATCAATCATGTAGCAATGACATTGACAAAATTCTGATTCTTGAGAAGTACCCTTGTTCATTGGCTCCAAACGTCAAACATCAGTTGTTCGACATATTTGGCACATTCATCACCAAAAACAGCGTTCGTCGTCAACGTCAAGAGCAGTAGACAACGAGCATGTTAAAGGCAAGCGAGACCATATATTAGATGATGGTAAATGACATAGAATCTCAAATATTACAAGTCTTAGGGGACGCAACATAGAGTCAATCAACAACTGAGGAGCTACGACGAGAACAAATCATCGGTATTCCATGACAAGTCACCGACGCTACTAAAACTCATCATCATGACACTTAAACAATTTCTAATTATACAATTATTACTCGTATTATTGATCCCTTATGAATTATTTGTTGCTAATGTTTGAACGATTCGTTGTGCTTCTTATCTATTACACATGTTTATATTGGTCCTCACAAGCACTGCTAACTTGGTTATCACAAGAACATTCGTTGTTGTACCCTTTCTTTCGCAGAGTTAATGACCGACGACACGATGACGACGTGACGCTTATCTCCAAAAGACGTGACGCTGGTCTCCAAACGACGTGACGCCTGTCACCAGACCGACGACACGACGCCCGTCAAAAGACGACGCGACGCTTGTCTCGAAACGACGCGACACCTGCCTCCAGACGATGAGACGCTAGTCAGACGACGACGCGACACGTATCTATACACGATATAATGCCTGTCACCAGAGGACACGATGATAGTCGCTAAGCACTAGAATGACATAGGGACCAACAATGATCTCACAAACGTGGATTACACGAGTTCCCAAAGCATGGAACATGCATCGAGTCAATAGCGTCACATGACACCAGTTCACATGATCTACTAGCTATGACGACATAACAACATTCCTAAGGTACTCATTTTTTATTTCTCACATGCATCCACTAAGCACATACAGTTTAACGCCAGATATCGGTAGACACGCTAACGTTCGCTTCATTTATTATGTTTGAACATTACATCATGAGGTAAAAATATACATATGTTCACACCACACGTAGTATTTACACACGACGTCTAAACGACACACATAGACATGCATAGACGCATTTAGACACACATTATATATTTCGATGGTGAAATAATTTATATGTCATGACATAAGTTTGCTATGATGACATACTGACATGCAAAGGTATTTACACCTAAATTCACTAAAGCACCTAGTAAGACCTTTGAGTTTAACATTCTATATCAACAGATGCATCTATGATTATTTCCTTTGTTAACTTAAGCTATTGCATCCTGAGCTAATGCATGCATACGTTCAAACGCACAAAGCGTCCACACCTACGAAGACATGCATACATGTTTCTTTTATGATGTGTAACCTATGACATAGCATCTGCATCATGATAAAACAAGGCGACATCAATTATAAGGCAGCTTGAAAAGAACCTTAATGATTACAGCAGAATATCTAACGTTATACTAAGACATTCTGAAGGCTTTGACGCCAGAATCTCATGTTTTGACATCTTGAGTGGCTTCATTTCGCCAGTTCTCCCTCGATGATGCTTCAAGTGGCCATGTCGCCACAATTTTTTCTACGACATCGTCTTAAGTGGCTATGTCGCCAGAATTTTTTCTACTACATCGTCTTAAGTGGCCATGTCGCCATAATTCTTTCTACGACATCTTAAGTTGCCATGTCGCCAGAATTCTTTCTAAGACATCTTAAGTGGCCATGTCGCCAGATATCTCCTACGATATGTTAAATGACATACGATTTGACTTCGTTCTATGTATTCATTCCGAGATTCTCTATTGGTCATAGCGCCTGCAAACATACGATGACAAAAGAACCAAGGCACTTTGAACGACTCTGACACCAGTGTACGACGCCTATGAAGTAATCCCTTACTAATGTCAGCGTTAGTTGTGACACTAGATCATCTTCAACAACAAACATCACTTATTTACGATACGATAAAGTTTCAAAGTCGCGTTCATATAGTTTCTCTTGTAAGCCAATGATTATGAGATGACGATCAACCAAGATCAAAGACGTCAGCAGGCAGGACGACGAACAGAAGTCATCAACCGATAGTCACAAGTCGGTAGCAAAGGACGCAAGAAGAACGATATACATGGAGCGACAAACAAAGACTATTTTCCAAACCTCCGGCGCGCTTCAATTAGGAAAATGGGGGCCATTGTTATGGGCATATTTGGCACGACCCGTTGCGGCGTTCTATGTGAGAAGACGTTGTATGAGAATCCTATTATCATGCAACCAACAAGAGAGTATCATGGAAATTAGTTCCTACAATCAAGGAGGTGGTTACTATCTTCAAGGAATAGCCAAAACAACATCTGGGATGTATCTACAACTATACGGAGACCACGTTCATTCATATGGCAAGGTCAAAAGAATTTCCTTACTTCATGGGAGTATCCCACGTAAAACTCCACTAACTCCTCTACTATCATACTACTATATAATAACATAGGACCATCCTTGAAAAACCATGAAACACATCCTGCGAAACAAAAACTACCAACCTATAACTTTCTTCCTTCTTTTTCATACATTGAATGTCATATTCCACTAAGAGCCTAATCCCAAAGCTACTATATTTTATCCCTAGCATCTACAAATACACCATTGACTTCCTCCTGTGTGCTCTAAATTCATACATATCTATATTTACAAAGCAAGGAACATCACGTCGAAGGAGCAGTTCCATGGCAACTCTACCATCAATACAAGTGTCCAAGTGATATTATTATCTCTCCATATATTATCATTTGTACTCCATTATGTCAATTTGTTAACATTTGTAGTAGCCGTATATTCACGGATAAACAATGTATTTGTATTTACAATGGCTTTAACGCCCGAACCATAGTGGATTGGTGGTCTCCCGTCCACCCGCGGTTTTTACCCACCTTCATTGGGTTTTTCCGCGTCACCATTTCTTGTCTTCTCTTTCTTTCTTTTCGTCACTTAAATTCCGTCCTTTATTATTCTTATTCTAGTCTAGTTATCGATGTCCCAACCAATGATCGTCCCTTGTGCGATTTTTGGCATAAACAAGTACAATGGATTGATGATATGTTTTTCTTTTTTTTATATACGAGATAAATGGTGTATTACAGACTTTAGTACACCATTTATCTCGTATATAAAAAGACAAGAAAATATATCATCAATCCATTGTACTAATTTCTACAGTACTAGTGTATATGGTACATGTCACTCAACCCGATGGGTAGTTAATCAAAATTTTATCATATGATTGATCTTGGTATATGTCACTCGGCAGAATTTTTTTGTATAACCATGGCTAAGAATACTTAGATATGAAGTGTTTGCAAAATGAGTTGTTGATATAGCAATTTGTAATTTAGAAATAATCCCTATGTCTCTATAAGTATATAGTTTGGCTTGGGTACAAGTGTACAACTGGTGTACCCGTACATTAGACATGTGTAGCCTGTCTCTATCGTAGACCCGTAGTGATGTCGCATTAGTAATATAACCCGTGATGTTTAATTTCAAGCCCACAGCGACATTTGTCTTTACATTCAACAAAAGCAAATCCCAAACTTAATTAAGTGAACTTTGAGGCGTTAAAAAAACATTTATAACCTTACTTCATCCATTTTGAAATTAGTGAAACACTTTTTTTTTTCCTTATGTGAGAGCTTTTTAATAGAAGTGTTTCGCTTATTTCAAAACGGTGGAAGTATAATATATGATGTTTTGTTATGATATATCATATACAATATATAAAGTAGATGTCATCTAACTTAGTTGGTAAAGTCTTGTGGGGGTGGTATCCAAAATGCTGGGACATGGGATCGAATCTCGTCTATATCATTACGCTTAATCACTCATTTACACAAAAAAAAAATACAATATATAAAACTCAACTCTAGCTAATGATCTTAAGAACTCTAAAACTGAACTTTGGAGCAATAAAAATGAACTACAAGATTCAAATAATGATGTTTTCCAATTCGAAAGACACTTCTTTAAAAGTGAAACAAAATTTACTAAAAGTGAACTATAATTTGTACTTCCTTCGTGCTCATTTACTTGCAGCACTTACCATTTTAGGTTGTTTTGATTTACTTGCAACATTTCTTTTTTTTTTTGATATTCTTTCTCTTTATCCTTCTCCTCATCACATTGGTCACCTTTTCTCTCTCTCTCTCTCTCTCTTTCTCCTCACCTAAATTATTGTTTTTTCCCCTTTGTTGCAAGTAAATCTGAACGGAGGAAGTATATAATAAACTCGATAAACATAAAAATGAATAAATCAAATTACTCTGTCTTCTCCCTTGTTGCAAGTAAATCAAAACGGAGGAAGTAGATAATGAGCTCGATAAACATAAAAATGAACAAATCAATTCTAAAAATGAATAAAGATAACTTAGAAATTTAAGTGCTCGTTTGGTATACATGGGAATTTAATTCCTGTAGGAAGTTTCATTTCCTAGGAAATTACTTCCCTTATGTAATTCCTAGGAAATGGCCTAAATTTGTTTGGTTGACATTAAGGAATTTGCAATTCATGTGGGAATTCTGATTGACCAAGGGGGGAGTGGGTAATTAAATTCCCACATTTTGTGGGAATTTTAATTTCCCAAGGAATTTCCATTGCACCCATTTTCTCAATTTCCTGTCAACCAAACAACTTTCCAAATGAGAAAATCATGGGAATTTTCATTACCTACATAAATTCCTGTCAACCAAACGAGCACTAAATAATAGATAGGAAGCTAAATTGAACAAAGATACACGACCTGTTTCTTTAAATGAAGAGTGAAATGTGAAAAATGAAATTGAAGAATCCAAAAAGGAAACTAAGGAAGCAATAAGATTTGCTCACTAATCTTGGTTTTTATTGAAATAATAATTAATTCATTGATTTGAAGTCATACGACATGTACAAAATAATTCAAACCAACATACATATCAAATTAATTAGATCAAACAAAATTCTATTATGCCAAAATCACGATCGTCGATAAAACTAATAATTCTGCAAATCCTCTTCCACATCGCTGTTTGATACAGACTTCTACGAGGGGGTCCATTGATCTATTGTAATTTTTATGTAGAACTTGATTTAATTGAACTGATTGTAGACGAGGAATTGATATTTCATGTGAAGCTACAAAAATTCTCATCAACAAATCAATCTGTAAGAGAAAACAAAACACCAAAAGTAAAGTCCCCAAACTCTCATAAAGAGAGAGATAAACCCAACATGTGGGTAGATATAATCCTATACATGCATAGAACAACTCTCCATTAGAGAGAGACTTAATGTTTATTGTAAAAAAAACTTAAAAACAAACAATAAAGAGAACAAACAGGAGTTACCACCGTTCAAAAGGATGCATGGTGGTAGCCCCTAGATCAAAAAGAGAATGAGGTTTTTTTTTTTGGGAGAATAAAGAGAAGAGAGAGAACGGCTATAGTTTTTTAGTGAATTTAGACGAAGTACTTCGTAATTGGTTGTTTAAGCCTTTTTTTTGCACCATAATACTATCTAAGTAGATTTTTAGATTTTAAGCTCATCTATGGCTTGATTTTTCACACATTTTTTTTCCAGAGGGAAGAGAAAGAGGAAAGGAAGGAGTAAAAAGTAGAAGACGTCGGTTGGTTAGTGGCTTTAAGACATGCCGATTCGACGACATTTAGGTCGGTACTCGGTAGTGCATCGCATTTGTAGAGGTGTAAAGTTGGGATCGTCACGTGTGACTGTAGACACATAATCGTGTCTCCCCATTTAAGGGTTCAATGATGAAATATACCGCGGTTTTAGTTGACATGGCCCAATGGAGGAGTAGTCCGAATAACCAGGCAATATGTGTTTTAAAATAATACTAAAAGCCCAGTTAATCATTCATGATGATTAATTGTAAGTTCAACCCGTAAATTATTTTTTAAGTCCATTTTAAAAGCCCAACTTAATATTTATTGTTTTAATAAATATTTTTCTTAAAAGCTTTTATTATTATCTTTTACCCGTAATTCAAATTTTTAATCCGGAAAATTCTATCTCCGGATTTTTAGGGATAAAAATGGCATCTTGAAAGCACGCATAGAATAAAAAACGAATATTCTGGAATATGCGCCGGACGCGGTGGGTGCGCTCAGCGCGCCACGTGCGTCCAGCTCATTGGCCAAATCGCGTCAGGCGCACCAATGAGCGCCTGACACGTGGACTTGTGACTCACATAGAGTCCTGCGCCTGGCGCAAGTCCTGTGTGAGACGCAAGTTAAAGTTTTATCTTTTTGAAAACGCGTTTCCACGTGCAACGTTTTAACTGGACGGACCACGTCAGGCAGGCCAATCAGCGCCTGACGCGTGTCCTCGCACCTGCCACGTAAGCCTGCGCCTGGCGCAAGGCTTGTGTGTAGCGCACGTCGTGATTTGCCTATAAATACGGGCTGATTTCCCGAATCAGACACGGCTTTTGATTATTATTTTCACGCACATAAATTCTCTCTAATACTCCGAAATACACTTCGAATACCTCAAACACTCAAACATTCAAATACTTTCAATCAATCAATACTTTCACACTGCGTTCTTGGTTTCACGATTGCTCCGCCTAAAGATCGTTGCGCTCCTCAATCTAAGCCGCATAGGTATAATCCTGAGGATCCTTGAATAAATTCCATATTATTGCTTTGAAGTTACTAACGATTTCTAACCTAATTTAGATCTTTAAGTAATAATCGTTCTACTGTATATTCTAAACCTTTCTCTCTTTATTTATTTTTCATATTATTATCATGCCTGCCTGAACATTCTATGACTATTATATGATTGTCTTGCTTTACTGCTTTTATCACCCACATGTTATTTTTGCTAATCAAAGACCTAAAAAACTGTTCTAACATTAATCAGATTAATTTGGACAACCTGCTAGGTTCCCTGTAAATTGATTGCCTAATAACATATCACTAAAATTAGTCTTTTTATGTGTTTCTTGAACCTACTTAGACTAAATATTTTTAGGGTGTTTAAAACATTATTTGATTATTCTCTGGCATAAAATCTGCAATGAATCGATATTTAGTAGAAGCCAACTCTGGGCGAATGTGGTTCATTATGACTATATTCGTACCCTCACCCCCGAACTCAATCTTTGGTTCACTTTGACCATCTATGGAGTCAAGACGGGGAAATCTACATTGGATAATTTGTGCCTACGGTTTTCCCATATCCAATTAGGTTTATGATTCTTCCTAAAAAGAATTATTGGCGACTTCTTTCAAAACAATTTTCAATAAAACCATTACAGTGGGGTAGTCAAATCTAATACGCGCTCACACCCCGTAGGCGAAATAAAAACACGCCTACAATTTGTCGACTCCACTGGGGAGGATTTTAAATAAAATTAATTTTTTTTTAAATGAGTGGGTGAAACTTGAAAAATACTATTCATTCTTATTTTTATGCCTTAGAATAATATACTCTTTTGCATGTGCATGGCTAGTAGCCACCATAAGGACAATCTACCTTGCCTCATTAACACATGTTCTATGTGTGAGGTCACCCCTGGGGGGTTTGCGCTTTGTCCTTCCAAAAAGCTTCTTGAGCGATAGTGTTGGATCTTAGTCATAAGCAAACCTACCCAACTATGGCATTGTTCTCTTGTTCCTGACTTGAGACTGGAGTGCGTCTTACACGTGGCCACCTCTTTAAGCATGGGTACGAAGCGTAGGATCAATCTCTTAGTCATAGACCCTTTCTGCCTTAACCTAAACCTAACCAATAGTTGAATGCAGAACTGGACTTTAGGTTGAGAACTTTTGCATCCATGTTACTTGACATTTATGTGTGATTGCAATTTTTGCCTGATCATATTAACATGTTGATATGTGTTGCGCCTAAAAATAATACAATCCGTGTCTAAAAACTGTCGTTGTTTTCGCCCGAACATTCGTCAAATTACCAATATGCATGCCGCAGAGTATTGCGCCTGGCGCAACACTCCTGCGCCAGACGCAAAGCCCGCGAGCCGTGCACATCTGTTGCATGACACACAATCTTTTCGTCCCATGCAAATTGGTCTTCTGACCACTGTTCACGTCACCAATTTGCGTCAATTAGTGCGTCCTAAACTTCGTACGTCCTAAACTGTTGTTTTAATTAGTGCGTCAGTCTTCGCGTCTTGACATTATACCAGATTTATCAAAACATCGTCTAAACTGTCACGAACACGAGGGTGGGCTCAGCACGCTAGACGCATGAGGATGCGCCTGACGCCTGTTGGCTCGCGCGCACGCACACTCGCGCCACACGCAAAATTGCCGTATGGTGTATTGTTGTGCATCTCTCGTTTTCCGTTACTTTAGGCAATGTGGTGATCAATTCCGTATAATACTTCGTGCATTTGAGTCATTGACTATTCAGAACATCTCGAGAGAGTTTTTGTTGTCTGTAAGAATTCTATCACCATTAGGTCTCATCTAGGTGCATGGTCGTGTTTTGTTTTTTTGAGAAAGTCGGATATTCCTATCCTCCCCAACAACTTATCCCATCCACTTCAAAATTCTATCTCCACTTCCACCTTTTTCCTATCACATATCTTTTTTTGAAAATTCATCCTTTTTTTTCGATATCCTATCTTTCCATGTATATCATCCATCCTTTATGTGCACATCATTTAGGATTCCCTTTAGTGTCCATCTTGCTGTAAAAGTCTCATTTTATTAGGAACTCTAGCTGCACTAGAAGTCTATCTAGCCCATATGTCTAGGTTCATCTAGTTTCACTCCATTTAGAGTTTTTAACCTCGTCTAACTCTGTCCATGTTAGGAGTCTTCATTCGCTTGAGCGCCATCCATTTTAGAAGTCTATAATCCATAGAAATTCCATGCATAATAGTAGTCTAAATCCATTAGAATTCTGTCAATCTTAGGAGTCGAGATCCATTATAATTCCATCCATTTTAGGAGTCTATGTCCACTAGAGTTTCATTCACTTTAGGAGTCTAGGTCCACTAGAGTTTCATGCACATTAGGAGTCTAGCATCCTTGAAAGTCCGTCAAGTCTAGAATTCTCACATCATTAGAAGTCTGTCAAATCCAGGACTGCATTCACACTCGAATTCATTTGCATTGCATAATGCATCATTCATACACTTCATGCATAACTAGAGTTCATAGGCATGTAGAAGTCTCATTGCATTCATACTCTCCGTTTCATCGCATGCATTCCACATTTAGTAGTCCTGAACTATAAGCGAGCTGATTCCCTCTTTTGGGATATGTAGGCAGCCTTTACAGGTTCGAACGCATAAATCGAGTCATTCATACTTGCATTAGGTCTAAGTGCATAAAAAAAGCATCATTATGCATTCAGATTCGTTCCTAGAAGCTCGACTTTTGAATGGAGATTCTTTTCAAACTCACATCACATTCCTTTCTCTCCATTATCACTCCATTTGTAATCTCCCTTTGTATGATCCATTGTAGGAAATATACAATATGTCAAGCGAACCTCAAGAACAAGTTGATGAGTTAAAAGGGACACTCGTGGACCTTGTAGCACGTGTTGCCAGACTAGAGGCACAATACAAGGCACCACACAGTTTCATCGCAATCACGACGGACCGACAAAGGATCAATGAACTACATGACATCACACAACATAGTCCGCTGATAAACCCTTCCATTAAATTAATCCCTGAATGTTCGTCTCGCTCTAGAGAAGGCGAAAGAATTATTGATGATTCTCCTAAAGCCCAAACACCTACTGAGATACATTCCAGACCTGCACCAACGCCTGCCATGCCTAGCAGAAAGCCTAAGGGGGAATTCATATCCTTACATATGAGCTATGGTGCTATGTTTGAGTATCTTCATTTTAGAAAGTTGCTCTATCCTATAGGACCCACTCCAGATCCTAAGAAAGACAGAAAAGGGCCAGATTGGGATAAAAATGCCTATTGCAAATACCATAGAGGGAATGGACATAGAACTAACGATTGCTATAGATTAAAGCACCTCATTCAAGACATGATAGAAGAGGGAAGACTTCCGATTCTCTCGAACGAGGTCCCAAATAGGATAGGGGTCGCTGACATGGGTACAAAGGATTATTTAAAACCCCGACGGGCACAAACCCCATTAGAGATGACCTATACTCAAATCTTTCACCAACTTCGGGCTAAAGGTGCGATAGCCCCAATTGGACCCCTAGAAGACCCTCCTAAAGAGCAAAGAAATCCGAAGTGGGATGAGGGCTCCTATTGCGAATATCATAGGGGGAAAGGTCACCCTACCGAAAGGTGCACAAGCCTTCAGACAATCATCCAAGACATGATCGATGACAAAAGACTCCAATTGCTATCCGACCTATACTACAAAGACGCAGCCCCAGTCCCAATATCATATATTCATTAAAACACCATGACTCGCTTAGGTCTAGTTGAAAAGTGTGCACCTCTTCTCTTTTCATTTAGAAAGAGACCTCATGAAGATTGAAGCAACAGAGCTGTCTTATCACGCGACGTTGGAGTCTAGACTTAGGATTTCATTTTTTGTTCATCTTTTTTGTTTTTCCCAGTCTGATATAGGATTTTCCTTTTTATTGCATGTACTCATAATTATCAATTAATAAATGAGTATTTCTTTTCTAACCTTGCACTAATGAGCATCAACGGAAATCACAATTGTCGCCTTAAAGGAAATGAATTTCTAATTCTCATGACTATTCTAATAAAGGCATTGAACATAACTGGCATAAAAGAGGCATCCCCTCCTTATCATCCATTTCAACCTAAATGCATAACACCCCTCTCCCTTTAACCTATCTCATGGGAAGTACATTCGACAACAATTCAATGTAAAGGGCAATAAAACAAAAGAAACAAAAAAAAATGAAACAAAAAGTGCAAAATATAAAAAAAAGGAGAAGTGTTGCAAATAAGCCCATCAATAGCTTTGTCAAAGGTATTTCCTTCAAAACCTTAAATCTGCGATTCTAAACCTCCAACTTCAAATCTTCTGTGATAAACCTTCTTAACAACCATGCACATTGCGTCCCAACAAGCCATAAAAGACAAACCAAAGCCCGCTAGGTCGAAAACCCATAAGGGCGACTTAGGCAAAAGTCAGGGCACCTTCTTATTCATTAGCCTGAACTACGAATGGTCTGATTCTGCTAAAGATACGTTGGAAACCTCACCTTGAGGTCCGACCGCTTTAAACCAAGCCAAACCTACATCATTATCCACCCTTACCAAAGACCTCTTCCAATTCAATCCTTAATTCAATGCCTAATTCATTGCAAATGGCTCCAAAGCAAAATGCTAGGCCACCAATTAATATGATAAGAGTTACGACTGGACTGATTCCATCATGGATACGTAGGCAACCTCTTTTGAGGCCCGACCATTTTAATTCACAACATATTTTTAAGGCTCGCCTAGGCCCATGAGAAAAGCGCGATCTCCCAAATCATGAATTTTCAATGCTCATCCCCTACCTTTAGAACTAGAATGGGATTTGAACCTGCATCATTAGCCTACCTCATTGCGTGAGTCGATTCATTATGACTCTGCCTTTTCTTATTCTAATCACTTCCTTTTTCTAAGCCGCATTATCGCTTCTAAGCCAACCTTAGCATAACCTTTCTTAGGAACCCTATATGGAATCTTCGGTCGGAACTTCCGCTAAGCGTGACGAGATATCTTCAAAATCAAGCAATCAAGCTGAGTATTTCATAAACTCCATCTTACTGGGGGCTTCATCACTTTTCCATGCAGAAAATCATAGGCTCCAAGTATAGGCCTATTTTAATAAGGACTTCATTACGAGTCCATAGATGAAATCTTGGGTTTTAAAACCCACACTGATACAAGATTGAACCGATTGTATGGGCTCACTTAGGCCTTGACATACGAAACACGAAGCGCATATAATTCAAGCATTACGAGGACTACAATGCATTTCAAATCCAACAAGATCATCCTTCATAGGCTCCATGTGTACCTTGATAAGGACTTCATTACGAGTCCATACAAAATATTATGGGCCCCAGGCCCATACGAGATCATAACTGTTTTATGGGCTCACATAGACCCGTAACAACTACAACGCATTTCGAATCAAACATAACTTACACGGATCATCCTTGGGGGCTTCCCATTTCTCCTCTTTCAAAAACAGTTTTCTAAAAAGAAAATTTGAGCTTCTAATGGAACGATCAAATCATCAAATCATATCATCTGCATTAGTGTCATATCTCTGCATTAGTGTCACATCTCTAAATTTGCATTACATATCTGCATCATCCAATATTGGTGACAAGCATCGCATCGGTCGTCCTTAGCCATAGGATTCTAGCGTCAATAATCGAGTCGCACACACATACACACACACGTATGCACACCCGATAGCACCTTTAAGTCTAGAGTACTCGAGGTCACTCTTTATAGGTCAAGTCTTTTCCTATTCATACACTAGCACTCACATCACGGGACACATGCATGTCCCCTAGTTGTTTGTCTGTATATCTGTGTGTTATTTGTATTCACAGGTAACCAACATTAAGCGACTCTATACGAGTTATATTCTGCCAAGGTCTGCGGACCACTACAAATTGACAACAGAAGACAAGCACTATATACATGTTGCGTCCAGTGCACCGACAACGCTGTGCCACACGCAGCAGACTGAGTCCAGCGCAGCATCCCACGTCAAGCGCGGGCCTGTTCGTCTGGCGCACACCCCTATACAGCGCGCTTGGGGGGCTTCTTAGCCAAGTAGAGCCCACATGATTAACTCCTTATGAATTCAAATGCTCTTTACGACATCGCACGCAAAGAACTGCGTCCGGGCCAAAGACAAAGATACCACGCCCAGCGGAGGCTCGTGCGTCGGCGCGCACGATCTGTACAAGCACGCTTGGGGGCTTCTTAGTCAAGTGGAACCCACACGCTTAATTCCAAATGAATTCGAACGTTCGTTATGACATCGTGCGTGACAAACTAACGAATTTTTAAATCCGCAACAAAAACACAATTGTGCCATTCTTCCAACATGCTATACTTTACACAAATCTTGCTCGAGATACAACAAGTACTCAGGAGTATTAACAGCAAAAAACACAGCGTTAGGTCTGCGGACCATCATCATTACCCTGGAGCGGGACCATTAATAGCTTTATCCTGTCGTGAACCGGACCATTAATAGCTCTATCCCGTCATGAGCCGGACCATTAATAGCTCTATCCCGTCGTGAGCCGGACCATTAATAGCTCTATCCCGTCATGAGCCAGGACCATTAATAGCTCTATCCCGTCGTGAGCCGGACCATTAATAGTTGTATCCCGTCGTGAGCCAGGACCATTAATAGCTCTATCCCGTCGTGAGCCGGACCATAAATAGCTCTATCCCGTCGTGAGCCGGACCAATAATAGCTCTATCCCGTCCTGAGCCGGACCATTAATAGCTCTATCCCGTCGTGAGCCGGACCATTAATAGCTCTATCCCGTCATGAGCCGGACCATTAATAGCTCTATCCCGTCGTGAGCCGGACCATTAATAGCTCTATCCCGTCATGAGCCGGACCATTAATAGCTCTATCCCGTCATGAGCCGGACCATTAATAGCTTTATCCCGTCATGAGCCGGACCATTAATAGCTCTATCCATTAATAGCTCTATCCCGTCATGAGCCGGACCATTAATAGCTCTATCCCGTCATGAGCCGGACCATTAATAGCTCTATCCCGTCATGAATTTGGACCATTAATAGCTCTATCCCATCATGAGCCGGACCATTAATAGCTCTATCCCGTCGTGAGCCGGACCATTAATAGCTCTATCCCGTCTTGAGCCGGACTATTAATAGCTCTATCCCGTCGTGAGCCGGACCATTAATAGCTCTATCCCGTCGTGAGCCGGACCATTAATAGCTCTATCCCGTCGTGAGCCGGACCATTAATAGCTCTATCCCGTCGTGAGCCGGACCATTAATAGCTCTATCCCGTCGTGAGCCGGACCATAATAGCTCTACACATCATCAACACCCTGGAGCGGGACCATAATAGCTCTACACATCATCAACACCGACATGAGCCGGACCATAATAGCTCATGACTTCTTTTCACCTATATCATTTCATTTTTACAAACTTACATTTATTTTGCTAATTTGTGTCACATGTGTCTGTTCCTAAAACTTTTGCTTGTTTTGCAGGTACTGGCCTAAAAGGGTGGTTTTGGATTGCAGAGCATCCGAAATCATTCTCTGTCCCGATACGTATACTTTGACTTTCGGTTTTACAAACCTCAGTCAAAGTGGGGGTTTCTGTAGACACATAATCGTGTCTCCCCATTTAAGGGTTCAATGATGAAATATACCGCGGTTTTAGTTGGCATGGCCCAATGGAGAAGTAGTCCGAATAACCAGGCAATATGTGTTTTAAAATAATATTAAAAGCCCAGTTAATCATTCATGATGATTAATTGTAAGTTCAACCTGTGAATTGTTTTTTAAGTCCATTTTAAAAGCCCAACTTAATATTTATTGTTTTAATAAATATTTTCTTAATATTTATTGTTTTGATAAATATTTTTCTTAAAAGCTTTTATTATTATCTTTTACCCGTAAATCAGATTTTTAATCCGGAAAATTCTATCTCCGGATTTTTAGGGATAAAAATGGCATCTTGAAAGCACCATAGAATAAAAAACGAATATTCTGGAATATGCGCCGGACACGGCGGGTGCGCTCAGCGCGCCACGTGCATCCAGCTCATTGGCCAAATTGCGTCAGGCGCGCCAATGAGCGCCTGACACGTAGACTTGTGACTCACACATAGTCCTGCGCCTGGCGCTAGTCCTGTGTGAAACGCAAGTTAAAGTTTTATCTTTTTAAAAACGCGTTTCCACGTGCAACGTTTTAACTGGACGGACCACGTCAGGCAGGCCAATCTGCGCCTAACGCGTGTCCTCGCGCCTGCCATGTAGGCCTGCGCCTGGCGCAGGGTTTGCGTGGAGCGCACGTCTTGATTTGCCTATAAATACGGGCTGATTTCCCGAATCAGACACAACTTTTGATTATTATTTTCACGCACATAAATTCTCTCTAATACTCCGAAATACACTTCGAATACCTCAAACACTCAAACATTCAAATACTTTCAATCAATCAATACTTTCACATTGCGTTCTTGGTTTCACGATTGCTCCGTCTAAAGATCGTTGCGCTCCTCAATCTAAGCCGCATAGGTATAATCCTGAGGATCCTTGAATAAATTCCATATTATTGCTTTGAAGTTACTAACAATTTCTATCCTGATGTAGATCATTAAGTAATAATCGTTCTACTGTATATTCTAAACCTTTCTCTCTTTATTTATTTTTCATTTTATTATCATGCCTGCCTGAACATTCTATGCCTATTATATGATTGTCTTGCTTTACTGGTTTTATCACCCACATGTTATTTTTGCTAATCAAAGACCTAAAAAACTGTTCTAACATTAATCTGATTAATTTGGACAACCTGCTAGGTTCCCTGTAAATTGATTGCCTAATAACATGTCACTAAAATTAGTCTTTTTATGTGTTTCTTAAACCTACTTAGACTAAATATTTTTAGGGTGTAAAACATTATTTGATTATTCTCTGGCATAAAATCTGCAATGAATCGATATTTAGTAGAGGCCAACTCTGGGCGAATGTGGTTCATTATGACTATATTCGTACCCTCACCCCCGAACTCAATCTTTGGTTCACTTTGACCATCTATGGAGTCAAGACGGGGAAATCTACATTGGATAATTTGTGCCTACGGTTTTCCCATATCCAATTAGGTTTATGATTCTTCCTAAAAATAATTGTTGGCGACTTCTTTCAAAAAAAAATTCAATAAAATCTTTACAGTGGGGTAGTCAAATCTAATACGCGCTCACACCGCGTAGGCGAAATAAAAACACGCCTACAGTGACGAAGGTTTTAAATTCTTGTTCTAGGTAGAGCAACAAGAGTACACGAAAATGATAATAATTAACTAATTACCATGAAAGTAAAAAGGGATAAAGACGAGGAGATGAGAGAGAAGATAGAAAAGCCAAAGGAGGAAGAAGAGTGGAGGTTAGAGTGCAAAAATCACATGCATGCAATGAACTTAATCGTACAAGTACACTGGATACATGAGTATATAAATTTTGGTAATAAGTCTACTCTTTTGAGAATTAAGGTTGACCTACTAGTAGTGAGACTCTCCTTCCACTCCAGTGATAGGGATTCAATTCTCACCACTTGCAAGAGCATCTCCAATTCTCCCCCTTCTTGTAAGGGAATTGTCCTTACCAAATTATAAAAAAAGTATGCTCTCTTTAGATTTTCAGAGTCATAAAAAATATACTTCTATAGTTCTATTTGACTATTAATATTTTTTATTATGTAGTAATAAAAAAATTTATAGAACTTAATATTTCAAAGTATATGTCAATGTCATTATGAATCTAATTAAGAAGATGCCTGATGTGAGATCAAGCATCATTTCTATGTTTAATTTGCTTTCTTAGGATTGTTGCATGGTTTTACTTTACTCTTAAAGTGAAGGTTTTACATGTAACCAAAAATATGTCTTTTATTGTTATTATTAGTTAAGTTAGTTAATTAAAGTAGTTTATTTAACTAAGGGCCGAAAATTCAGTTGTAATTCATTTACTTAAGCTCCAAGTAGATGAGTTGTCATAAGTTGTAATAAGGGAAGGCTTAGGCGTGTGGTTTTGTAAGATTTATGGAAAGTTTTGCAAAGCTTTCCTAAATCAAGTGTTTCCTTAAGTTCTAGCTAGATTCTAGGCTTTAATTTAGGGGAAACTTTCCTTATTTCTTACTTAGGAAATCCGGTCATGTGATGTACTTGGAGAGCAAGGTTTTCTTGCCTCTTCTACTATAAATAAAGGGCGCCTATCCTCCTAAAGGGAGAGAGTTCATTTGGAAAAAAAGTGATTTGCATGTTTTGCATATGTTGAGCGCAAGCTAACACTAGGTTTCCGAGTAGTAAACCTAAACAAACAACCGAGACTTGTTTGTCCATACTCTTAACCGCGACTTAAGAGTAATATCCCCTAGTTTTATAGTTAATTCGTTCCATAATTCACAAAACACAAAAAGAGTTCGTAAACAGCCACGAAAATCACATCAACGCTACCTTATAATAATTTTTTTACTATGTAAAACTAAAATCTTACTCTCAAAATTTGTAAACATTGACCTAAAAAAAGAAATTATGTATACTTATAGTGATCGGGATGGAGAAAATACTTTAGTTAATTTGAGTGTCCGTAAATCTAAATGTATTTTAATTTTAATCCCGTTTATGAGCTTGGTGCATTTGAGGAAGCTAGGTAGTGTTTAAGCTTAAGACTTTCGAGTCACGAAATAGCTCCAACCAGAGAAATGTTAAGGTGATCATAGTTGAACTATGACCATCAAAGTAGTGGGTTCAAGATGAATATTAACCACAAGTTTTAATGGAACCACGTGCTTTTATAATTATTAAAAATACTTTATCAGATTTTAGAAAATACTTAAAAAAAGCTTTTCGATTTATGTAAAAAATGCATTGTAAAAGTAGAAAATAATATGAATTGTGATATATACAGCAAAAAAATTAAAAAGACTAACATACCCCTTTTGAAATTTAACCCAAAAAAAAAGGCCTACCCCCACCAGACGCACAATAAACTTTATTCCATGGCACAACAGCAGCCTTGATTCCATGGCACTACAACAACAATCATCCCCGACGCGTTGATTCCTTCTCGTGCGACGCCGGTGAGAAGTTGATCCGGTGAGAACTTGACTCCCATCTCCTCCTTGTCGTGCGATGCTGGTGAGCGATTCAGTTGACTATTTGAAGGACCCCGTCGCCCAACACGAACGACCCCCACCCTCCCCCTCGCACGTCGCTGACGACCCCCCACCCTCCTCCTCGCACGTCGCTGACGACCCCCTCCTTCCTCCACGTCACTGATGACCAGTGTCCTGACTCCTGCCCCTCGACGGAATAATACAACCACCCCAGATCAATTTCTTGAACCTTTAATTGTTTTTGAAACAATCAAAAGAATTTTTATGTAATTTGAATATATGAATTAATTAGGTTTCTAATTGCTTTGTGGAAGCATTTAAATGTATGAATTACTGAATTGAAAATTTAGTAATTGATAAAAGTATGCATTAATGAGTTCATGAAACTAGTCTTGTTGATGTGGTGCTCTTGTTGGTGCAGGTATGAATGTATGAATTATACAGGTTCAGTTAATTGTGTTTAGCTATTTGAATAATCAAACTCAACTTGACATTCACATATTCACTATGAGGTTATTCGCATCAATTTAAGTATATCTTAAACATCAGCTGCACTATCTTCCATGTCCATATAAAAACCAATGACAAGGATGAACACTTAGAGTACCAAAATGTGAAAGCGTACGACTTAGAGTACACCTTCACTATGACGAACACTTATGATGAACACTTAGAGTACCAAATTGTGTTTTGTTTGATTGTAGTTTATATACTTCTTTTTTACTATAATTGTGATGGTAATTTAGATGTCAAGTACTAGAGGATGAGGTGGTATTAGCCAGAAAGATGGAATTAAAGGAAAAGGCAAGAGGCAAATACTTGACACTGATGCACCATGGGAGAAAAATTATAGTGGTCGACTTAGAAAAATAAATAACAGAAATGGGAAAGGTGTTACAATGTCTGCAAGAGGTAGGACCGTGAAAGCTAGAGAAGAAGTTGCGGCCCCTACTAGTAGAAATTTTCGAGGAAACACTCATATGGAGGATTTTACTACGCCCAACTATGTTGACAATGATTCTGATGATGCAAATATTTCAGAAGAAGAAGATATATTATTTCGTGATACTCTATTTGAGAGAGGACGTGAGGACGATGATGAGTATGAGGTGGAGGTTGCACATTACATATGGATTGGCCAGGTCAGATGAATATCTTAATGTGTTCCTTTTACTAATTTAATTCATGTATTCACTATTTAT
Organism: Beta corolliflora; assembly: GCA_947648045.1. Lineage (NCBI taxonomy): Eukaryota > Viridiplantae > Streptophyta > Magnoliopsida > Caryophyllales > Amaranthaceae > Beta > Beta corolliflora. The sequence continues at coordinate 46,568 of CANSZD010000456.1, forward strand.
TGTATATTCATTATATCTTTTTTGTTCAATAGGATCGGGGTTTGTTGACATGCCACAATCGAAGTGACATGTTGTCTTCGTGGACTATAGAACGATATGATGTTAAGCTCCTGCTGCGAAAACACAATTAAATCATTTATCAACTTGTATGTTTGAGCATATCAACTTGCCATTGATTTCAGCTTTCATTGAGAGATGACATCCTGAAACAAATTCATTTCACATGCCATTTGGAGAAATGACTATCACTTTTCATGATGTATCTTATATACTCAATATACCTGTAGTGGGTAACCTTCTAATTACTGAGACTACTGGACTTGCGGTATCATTGATGAAAATCCACATGGCATCTCTCCTGCATATGCCTATGAATGAAATAAACAAAAATTGAAAGAATGGTACTATAAAATTCAATGTAGTCAAGTCTCAAGTGTCTAATGAATATGTAAATCCAAAACATACTGCAATAGGATTTCTATTATGGTTGGTTGGGGATACATTGTTTGTAGACAAGACTCATAATGCAGTTACTGTACATTTTCTAACCTTTCTAATGAATTTAGAAGGTGTAAGTGGTTATGCATGGGGTGCTGCAATGTTAGCTTATATGTATCGTCAGCTCGGAAAGGCATCACAGTTTCAAACTAAGCAAATATGTGGTTGTTTAACATTACTTCAGGTTAGAAATATACATAATTTTGAATTAAATTATATGGTTTTTTTAGGTAAGTAATTATAATAAATAAATCAACCAGCCATACACCTAAAATGAGCTTAATAGAAGCCCATCAACACTAACTGGACACGCCCAGTCATTACAAGCTTTCAAGCCATTATCAATCTTGTGTTGTCACTTTCTCACTCAAGATCTGTACAATTCTATTTTTTACAGTAAATTTATCTCTTTAATTGTATATTCTATAGTGTGCACACTAACCTCCCAGTATGATAAATTCCTATTCTTCCACATCATATATATAGTAGCTAGCACTACAGCCATACTAACCTGCTTTTTGAATATGGATCCCCCAAACCTTTCCTTTAACCATTTGCAAAGTTGAGGAAGATTCATGTCCTGCCATTACCTCCTTAATACATTATTTGTTGAAGTAGCACTCATAAAAACAAGTGATTTAGGTCTTCAGTGTGCTGCATACAGATGCATCAGTAATCATCAACACAAACTCCAAATTGCTTGAGCCTCTGTTTAGTCTTTAATCTATCTTGAACCACAATCCACATAATGACCAATGCTTGGGTAAAGCATATCTAACCCAAACAAATCTGCCCTACTGAACTTGTGCTGCATTTACACACAGAGCCTTATATTGCTTGTTGATGCTAAAATTCAAATCAATCACCACTGGCTGCTTTGGAGTTTTTTACACATCACATTCTTAGCTGTGCACACAAATTTGCAAACCCAACTTGATGTACTAGGAGCAACATAATTAAATTATATGGTTATTGAATGAACTTTTAATACATTTTGAAACTATATAACATTTAAGTTTTTGATGATGTGTATTTGTTATTTGACTTAATAGGCATGGATAATTGAATATTTTCCAAGATTTAGGCCGACAGAGAATAGAAATTGGGCGAAGCAACCTCCATATGCTGCAAGATGGATACCAGGAAAGATGAAAAAAAACTAATGATTCTTTACTAATTTACAGAGCTGCTTTAGATAGCATGACAGTGGAAGAGGTTTATTTAATACTTACTCTATCAGTTTATTAATTATTTTATAGAAATTGTTTGCATATCATAATATTTTATTTTATGTAAGTAGGTTACTTGGACCCTCTTTACAAGAGATCTGAGTAAAGATGTTCCAATTTCGCAATATTGTGGAATCATTCATTGTCGGTCCATTACTGAGCCATACATGAGAATGCATAAGTAGAGTAGCTATGAAAGAAAAATTAAATCCTACTATTTGAACCATGCCGTAAGAAATAAAACCTATAAATATTTATGATCTGTCTAAAATGTTCCATTGATCAAACCATTCCTGCAAATTTGTTCTCCAAAAACAGATCCCAGGGTTATAATATCTATCCCATCCACGATACAACATTGGCAACGGAGTACTATCATACATAAGGAGGACTATAAAGTGATTTTCAATAAGTCCCGGATTGATATGCAACGATGGAGAATGACTACCGCAACGATATTCTAAAGGCAAGAATGTAACACTGCCAAAAAGAGTATAGCATGTGACAATTTTCTGATACATAGTTGCAACCACAAACCCATAATCTAACATACTCAACCAGTTATCCTTTGGAGCAAAGGAAAGAAGCTGAAACCAGTTAAGCCCACGAAACGATCTATCAAAACCCAATTGACCACCCAGCATTTCAAAGTATAAATGACGATATAAAGTCATTTCCTCCAATAGCTCATGTCTAACACGCATTCAATAATCATCTGGATTTCCATACTCATAATAAGCAATACATCAAAACCCGTAATTTCCATCGTCTTTGACATCCACATATCCCGTAATGTATAGCATAACAAACTGAGGTAGTCTCCTAGCATAAGATTGAGAGACTAATAGTGGTAGCAGTAGTGGTGGTAGCAGTAGTGTAGTAGTAGCAGTAGCAGTAGCAGTAGCAGTAGCAGTAGCAGTAGCAGTAGTAGTAGTAGTAGTAGTAGTAGTAGTAGTAGGAGCAAGGCAGCCAGCACTGCCAGTAGTAGTAGTAATAGAGAGAGTAGTAGTAGCGACAGCGGCGCAGCAGCAGAGTAGTAGTAGTAGTAGTAGTAGTAGTAGTAGCAGCAGTAGTAGTAGTAGTAGTAGTAGTAGCAGCTGCAGCGGCAGCAGCAGCCAGATAGCGATAAGAGCCAGCGCTTGATAGCGATAGCGATAGCGTAGCGCAGCGATAGCGATAGCTAGAGCGATATGTAGAGCGCGATAGCGATAGCGTGAGCGATAGCGATAGCGATAGCGATAGCGATAGCGCAGATAGCGATAGCGATAGCGATAGCTGAGTAGTAGTAGTAGTAGTAGTAGTAGTAGTAGTAGTAGTAGTAGTAGTAGTAGTAGTAGTAGTAGTAGTAGTAGTAGTAGTAGTAGTAGTAGTAGTAGGAGCGGGGGCGCGAATTGCTAGTAGTAGTAGCAGTAGAGTAGTAGCAGCAGCAGCAGCAGTAGTAGTAGTAGTAGCAGCGTGCAGTAGTAGTAGCAGTAGCGAAAGCAACAACGGTAAGTAGCGACGATAGCGATACGATGCGAGCGATAGCGATGCGCAGTTGATAGCAGATAGCGATAGCGATACTTGATATGATAGCGATACTTGATGGCGATAGCGATAGCGATAGCAGATAGCGAGCTTGATAGCAGATAGCAGTAGCAGTAGCGTATGTAGTAGTAGTAGTAGTAGTAGTAGTAGTAGGAGCAGGAGAGGAGCGAGGAGCAGGAGCGGGAGCGGGGAGCAGGAGCAGCGAGCAGCGGGAGCAGCAGCGGCGCAGCAGCTGCTGCTAGTAGTAGTAGCATAGAGTAGTAGTAGTAGCAGCATAGCAGCCAGCAGCAGTAGTAGTAACGGCAGCAGCAGTAGCAATAGTAGCGATAGCGATAGCTTGATAGCGAGGAGCGGGGAGGAGCAGCAGCAGCAGGAGCAGTAGCAGCATTAGTAGCAGTAGCAGTAGTAGTAGCAACAGTGGTAGCTGTAGCAAGCAGCAGCAGCAGCGGCGGCGGCGGCATGCGGCGGCGGGCAGGCAGCAGCAGCAGGCAAGCGGCGGCAAATCGGCAAGATCGGCAAAGCAAAGAAGCAGCAGCAGCGACGATGCGATAGCGAAGATAGCGATAGTAGTAGTAGTAATGATAATAATAATAATAATAATGTGTGTTATGTATTATCAATTGAAATATCTCAATTTATGAGAATTTAGTCAATTTTTGCCACTCTTTTTCAAACCCATCACTTTTTATATTAAAAATATTGACATGACAGTACCAAATTAAGTAACTATTATCATGGTGATAAGTCATCCATTTTAATTTGCATTAAGTTGAGTAAGTTACGTTACCTTACGTATCAGAATTTTAGAATATGAATTTATTATGAATCATTTCTATCAATGCAATGGATGTGAAACATACAATTTTTTCTATTTCATATTCAAAGATCTTTTTCAGAAGCAATAGGGATTTCAAATTTTGATATCCATTAACTATATATGATTAGCCTTTCTGATTAGTTATGCACACGTTGCAACTTGGAGTATGCATTTCAAAGGCTCGTCATGAAAATCCAAACAACAGAATACTTGAATTTTTGATGGGCAATATCCGTTTTCTCATCCAAAAATTCAAAAATCTAATCCATATAATTTTGACTAGATTCAAATCACAATCTTATGAAAAATCATATAACTGAATCCGAATTGGTTTTATTAGCACTATTGAAACATAGTTGTAGTGCTTATATGATGCGAATGCAAGGCGTTTATGCTAGAAGAACCAATCTCATTGATTATGGAAAGCATGGGGTTCAATATCATGGTGAAGAATCAAGCTTTTGTGACTTTATGGTGACATGGCTTGACGATGAGGACGAGTGAAGCTCGTAGAAATGAGTCCTAGTTCTATTATGACTTAGCTTAATACATGGTTTCCAAGTTCTGTTGGGAATCTTGTGTATTAATAGTGTTTTAATTGTTTTAGTATTGTTTTGCTTGTAATTTTTTACTCTTCTACTTAGAAGAGGTTTTTCTTACTTTAAGCACCTCATGACTCTTAATTACAGTAGATAAAGGATATGGATGGGCATGGTTGTAGCTTGGCGCACAAGGAGAGAAGTGTTTGTTGCTCTACTTGGCATGCAATCATACACTAGTGGAAAAAAGTTCTTTTGCTACTTGTCAAATGCTTTGGTTGTTTCACAAACGGAGCATTTGGTGAGTTACTTTAATATTTTAATATAAAAAATTCACAAATGCTCCGTTTGACCGGAGCATTTGTTATTCCAGCCACTTTTTTTTTACTCGCTCCCCTCCTCTTCCCCTTTTGATTTTTCTCTTGCCTCTCTCAGTTCGACACACTCTCTCTTTCTCCCTTTCTCTCTCTTATCCTCTCCACTCTCGATCTCTCTCATCTACCCTGTGGAAGTCTCAAACAAACATTTTCTCGTTCATTCCCTCCCAAATCCTATTTCCCTCTTCTTCGATCTTAATCATTAAAACCCTTTCAACAATCAAATTCCCCAATTTCACTCTCTCTCCTATAAACCCTAGTTTCTCCCTTCCAATTCGAACTTTGCTTCTCTCACAAACCCTAGAATTTCTCAAATGGCATCGAAGGAGGTTTTTAATTTGTTGAACTTGTACCAAGATGACGACGACGACGACGACATGGAAGATGCCGAAAAGACCGAAAATGAAGACGAAGTTACAGAATATGAGCCACAAAGAAGAGTAGAAGAATTGCGAGGTGTGAACAAAGATGAAATTGATGAAGTTGGTGTGCCAACTACTACAGCTAATTGGACTCGATTGAACCCTAATTCGACTCCGAAATGGAGCAATTTGAGACCGCCAGCTCAGAGTTCCGTGCCGCCCAATTCAGATGCGTCGAGACAGAGGAGAGATAACCCTAGCATTGTTGATTATGGACATGATGATGTTGCTATGTCTCCTGAGGCTGAGGTATGGTAGAATTTTAATATATTTGGTTGTTGAATTTTGCTAGATGTGTTCGAAATAATACGAATTGAACTATCTATTATGAATATACGAACTTTAATTTACTCGTAGGCGACAGAATAATCTTGATAATTTACTGCTGGAAAACTTAGAAAGGAGGCTAATTTAATCTTTATAAATTATTGAATATGCTGATGTATGTAATTTTTTTATGTTAGCAGTATCACTCTCGATATCTCTTGCTGCTCTCTCGCTGGCTGCTCCGCTCCGATGCTAGATCCGCGCAATTTGGAGCAACAGTAGCCCTAAAATCTATGGTTCTAGGGTTCAATTCACTGCTCGTGCTACTTCAAGTTCATTGTTCAATCTACTGTATTTTAGGGCTTGATTTAGAAATAAGGTAGACTTGGGGTTTCTCTCACTCAACCACCGTCCTCTCTGTTTACTCCTCTAACTCAACCACCATTTTCTTTCTCGCTCCTCTCACTCAATACGACAAATTTGGATTGTTGATCGAAACCGGAGCCAATCAACACAGGTGCCAACAACCCTAGCAACCATCGCCAGGAAGCTGCTACGATGGTTCTTGTATCTGATACAACCGAGTAATTTTCGTCTCTTTCTGTTGGTAGATTGAAATGTCATTTATCATGTTTCGTTTCACTGACTTAGGGTTAAGATTGCATTTCTAGGTTAAATTTTTTCTCGAATTTTATTCTAATTAGGGTTAAGATTGCATTTCTAGTTTAAAGTTAGGGATATAAGCTTGCGTATATACTCTGAACTGTCTGTATTTTCGAAATTTCGCCTCCTTCTCTGTTATAATCATGTTGAATTTGTTGAGTAAGATTTCTAGGTTTCAAAGCAAACAATTATGGCTATCAAGTCTTATCAGAATCAGGCTGAAAACATGGTGAAGAATCGTTTGTGTTTAGTACATATATGCCTTGAAATCGAATGTGCTGATGATTTTCTATCCTGTGTGATGGAGAGTTTAAGTTTTGATTTACTACTCTTGATGCAGAAATCTAGTATGCCTGATGTTGAAGATTTCACCTTTCACAAGGGCAATCCATTATCATCTACAAAAGGCAAGTGCCTGAGTGTTGTACAAGAGTCGCTTGTTGTTTGTGTTTCATATGTGTTAAAAATTTGACTCTTCACGATATGCTTGTCACTTTTTTTTTACAGTTGGGTAACTTTAGAGTTGAGCCTCCAGGGCTCTTCAGGGGCCGCAGCGAGCATCCCAAGGTTGTCATCGTTTCCATTTTGTATCTTGACTTAATGGACTAACTTGATTAATGTTTTAAGTCATAACTTTAATTGTCGTGTTGCGGATGGGGAAACTTAAGAGGCGTATCTATCCAAGTGACATTGTTATAAATGAATCAGTTGATAGATTTCAGCATCTTATGTAAGTTGTTTCTTGTTTATATTTTCTTCCTTTCTTGACAGCTCCGTTGCTCTCGATTCTCCTGATTTATCACTTCATCCAAGATTTAAACGCGCATATGAATACTCCCAGAAAGTTGTTCTTCAAGCAGGTGATGGCTGGTGAGTTTTTGAAATATTATCATCTACATAGCAGTAAGCTATGATATTTATAATGGCCCACTGCACCCAGACATTGATCAGGGATTTCCTGAGCACGCCCTCCCAACTTTATTGAATTGGTGTGACACGCTTGAGTGTTTTATTCATGTTGTAGGAGTAATATGATATTCTCAAATGAGCCTTTTGGTTGGCTAGTGTCTTGGTAAATACTTCTTGGGCTGCAATGAGATTTAGGAATTCAGAATTCTACACTAAATTTTATAGTGGAAAACAGATTTCATTGCCTAAGAATCTCTTTTTAGCTTTGTCAATAATGTGTAAAAGTTGCTTATCTGAAGTGAAGATGCATGTCTGCCTTGATATGTGGATAATTTTTTATTCAGAGTAGATTTTTTTCTGTCTATTGGCTTGGTGGGCAATTCGTGTTGGACTTGGCCCTGTTAACAGTGATGTTTCTGTTGGTGCATTTTGTATTTTGGAAAATCGGTATGCATTGTTGTGGCTTTGGCAATGCTTAGACATTGCAAAAAATATGAATTTGCGAAAAAGTGGAAAGGTGTAACGTACTAATGTATTTTCATAGATTTTTTCAACTGCATCAGGACATTACTGAGAAATTTTTTATCTTAAAAATGCTAGTATTACCTTTGCGCTGCCCGTCCGCCGCGTATTATAGTGTATTATCCTGAGACGTTGCTTTTACTGATGCATTCTTTGAAAATCTAGAACTGTCTAACAGGTTTCATTAACAGATTTTCTTGCTGCTTTCTTTTTCAATAAGGCAAAATCAGATGTTGCAGAAGACATGTGATGGAGGCTCTGGTAAATTGAAAGATTGCATAAGTGAGGCACATGACTGTGGAAAAGCATGTCTTATTTTATCCATTGCACATTGGTGAATATGTGTGTTTGTGTGCGTTTGGTGCGTGTGTTTGTGAATTAGTCATTGGTGAATATATCGTTTTTCTCGAGTAACTAAATGGATTTTATTATCCATGCATCAGATGGTCTAGGAAATGCACTTTATGAACTTGTTTCTTGTGTAAACGACGGGGTAAAGGCTACAAATCAGCAATGCACTTCAACAAGTGATTCTAGAGTTATTTCTGATAGGGACTGCAAGGATACAATGGTAACTAAGTCCTCTCACCTCAATGTTTTCAACGAACAAGACCGATGGACTTCGACAAGTGATACATGAGTTATTCCAGGTGAGAACTCCAAGAACATACCGATAACTAACTTGTACCATCTGGAAGTTGATCACATTGCAGATGTTCTCTGGAATCTTGAACCGCTTGATATTCTGACTACCCTTTTGGCAATGGTGGTGAGTTTTTGCTTCTACATCCTTCAATCAATGCAACTACTTCGTAAGGGATTCTGCAACCTAGTGTAGTTCCTTTGTTTATTATGTGCCTGCTGAGGCTTTGTGTTTTGTGAAGTCCATAGAATTTTGGATTCAGTGGATCTGCTTAATTTATGTTCTCTCTCTACATCAGTGATCTTGATGTTTTGTCTATCTTTCTTTTGAAGAGTGTTTCCTTACAGAAATATCTATCCTTTTTACCTTATTCTTCTATTATGTGGAACCTCTATTTGTATTATAGTTGCTTTTGTCATCTCTCGATTATGTAATTTAGCACTATAGTATTCACCCTTCATCGCTCTACCTTGTACTGTAAGCCTTGACTGGAATTCTGGAACTGAACATTCTTGTGAAGGATTGATTTGTGTATTCTTTAACAGGAGTTTGATTTTACACTTTATCTGTTCTTTCACTATCTGCTTGAGGTTCTATAATTGGATCACATACCTTTAATCTATTATTTTGAAGTTATTATGCATTCAGTTATCTATTTACAAATACTTCATATATCCTTGTGTACTGCTGGTCTGCTGCGTTAGTGTAATAGTGTAAGATGCTAGCTGCATGCTGCATGCATGCTCCATGCATGCTGCCATGCTGGCAGTAGCTGAAACTTTTATTTTACTATTAAAAATACACAAATGCTCCGGTTGTTTAAAAAAACCGGAGCATTTATGTGCACAAATGCTCCGGTTTTCCTTAAAAACCGAAGCATTTGTGGTATTTTACTCCTCTAAAAAAGCTCAAATGCTCAAATGCTCAAATGGTGAAATGCTCAAATGCTCGTATGATGTTTGCTACGGGTTAAATACGGAGCATTTGAGGGGGTTTTAACCGGAGCAATTCAGCTTTTTTCCACCAGTGATAGTAGGTTGTTAGTATGTTTATCATTTTTTTCTTATGATTATCTTGTTTGTTGAAGTTTACTTAGGACTCTTGTAACGTTTAGTACAATTAGTTAGAGATTATTTTACATACAATTTTTTATTATTGTTTATGATTGTTGCATAAACATTACTCATCTATTAATCATTATTCAGGATTGTTTAGTGATTGATGCTAAGTAACTTAAATCCAGGAGTGGTTTTAAGGGTGCTTAGATTCTTGATTTAAAGTTCAAGAGTGTTCTTTAAAACAAGATATATCAGTTCTTTAAGTTCTTGTTTAAATTAATTGAATCTTGGGTCCAATAACTTCATGATTGGCGTGCTAATTGATTATTAGGTTTCCTGGGCTTGGTAATTATATCAAGTGTTATCCGATTTTTCCAGGAGGTTGAGAGAAATAGGAATTCTTCCTTTTTATTAAAGATTCGAACCATGACTCATCAAGATTCAATCATTCATCTCCAAGATTCAATCTTTAGGTGATTAAGGCGTGTTTGGGCGCATCTTTGGTGAAAGGAGTGATGAACTTATGGCGTCACATATGGAGAAGATAACTAAGGCAATTGTATATCTCACTAAGCTTCACTTTGATTTTCAAGTAAAGTATAATGAATGTTCCAATAACATGAGTAGATTGTAGACTCGAATGAATGCCATAGCTTCTGTCATCACTAAGAAACTTGGCAAGAATAAGGTTGAGTATATTGGGGCTCAGGAGACGGGGAATAGGAACGTGGAGGCAAGGCAACCAAACCTAGTTACAATGGTGATTGTGGCTTGAAATTAGATGGCTACACTGGAGATTCAAGTCTGGAAGAGCTATTGGACTGGATTAGGCAATTAGAGAAGGTGTGTGATTATAGGGGGTTTGATGATCAAAGGAGGTTCAAGATTGCTTCTATTAGGCTCACGAAATATACTTGAATATGGTTAGAGAATTTAAAGGCTAAGCGTGCTAGGAAGGGAAAGGAAAAGCTTAGTAGTTGGGTCAAGATGAAGGAGAAATTAAAGGGGAAGTTTTTGCCTAGTGATTTCGAGCAAAAACAATACCTAAAGCTAACAACTTTGAATCAAGATACACTTAGTGTGCACGAGTACACTATGGAATTTGACAAGTTATGCCTTGTGTGTGACTTGAAGGAGAAGGAGCAGTTGAAAATAACAAGGTACATCAAAGGATTGAACCGGTCAATTCCTAAAAGGGTTGAGGTTTCAACCTTTAACTCCTTTGATGATGTGATGAGGCTAGCATTGAAGTTTGAAGCTTATGAGAAGATGGACAAGCCTAAGTTCTCTTATGGAGGCAAATATGGTTCTAACACTTCTAAATCATTTTCATCATTCTCTTCTTATTTTATTCGAAGAATTATGAAGGATCAAAGGAGGGTGCGTCTAAGGAGGAGAAGAAGGTAAAGAAGAAAAAGATTTTTGTGCCTAAGGAGAAATTCGAGGAGTTGAGGAAGAGTTTCAAGTGTCGAGGGCGAGGTCACACAACTAGCAATTGTCCTACAAGGAAAGCTCTCACTATGAGGCAATAGTTAGCCTTGAATGAGGAGGAGGAACTCTATGAGTTTATTCCTAAAAAGATGCACGTAGAAGATGATGAGGAGGATCCTTATGCTGAGGATGGTACGAAGTTGATTGGGGTGGTTAGGCGTGTGCTTCATGTTGATTACCCTCTTAATAAGGAACAAAAGGAGAATTTGTTCCAAACTAGATGTAAGGTGGGAGACAACGCGTGCAATGAATAATTGATATATAGTGGATCTTATATAAATGTAATTACAGCTGATGTGCGTGGTGTCTAAACTTAACCTAGCCATAAGGGATCATCCAAAGCCATACAAACTTAGTTGGCTAGATGATAACACTGGATTGAAGGTGAAAAAGCATGCCTTGATTGCATTTTCCACTGGGAGCTACAAGGATGAGCTGTGGTGTGACGTGCTACCCATGAGTGCTTGCCATCTTTTAATTGGAAGACCATGTCAATATGATAGGAAGGTGATTCATGAAGGGGATTCAAATGTGTATCCTGTGATGGTTGGGGCTAAAAGGGTGCGTTTACATCATTTATCACCTAGTTCAGTGGCGTCAAAGAAGGTGGAGAGAAAGGCTAACCTTTTTCTTTCGTCCAAGGAGTTTGAGAGAGAGGTTGAATTAGACGGCTTTGGTTATGCTTTGTTTGTAAGGCACGCAGCTACAAGCAACAAAACACCTACTGATTCGAGGCTATAAGCCTTAATGAGGAGTTTTATGACGTTTTTCGAAAGAGTTACCTCAAGGGCTTGTGGTATCCGATTTTTGACTGTCTTAATTAATGGTCAGAATCCCACGAAAGTCTCTCATTGGACTATGAGTTTTAGAAAACTTGGATGTCGCCACCCTATTAATATCTGAATAGGGACAGATTTATTTAATAAATCGTTCTAAAATTAATTTCAAGAAAAATCATTTAAAACGATGATGACTTCATATCGATAAGGCTTTTTTGAAAATTGGTCTTTCATACCATGAGATAGGGTTCGGGGTTTAGGTTAAGAGGTGCGAACATCTGGAACTCGTCTCCTCTACCGTTCCAAAGAACGGGCTCTTACTAAATGTGTTATTTTCCATTTTAAAGTAATCATGGCTATTAAAAAGAAAGAAAATCACATAGTTTGCACATATACACATTAACCATTTTTATTTAGGACCAATATATCATTTGTACATGGTAGGTTTGAGCACTGAAGTTGCACTACGTACCAATCATTACGGGATTAGAATCCACTCATGGATCAAAACCGTCGTAGTTCGAGCTTATGTCTCACCCTAAATGGCCAATTCCACTGGGGAAAGAAGAGGAGGGAATAGATTATGAATAACTCACCTTTAGAATTAAACAAATCTATCTGAAACGAGGTAATCACTCCAATTAGTGATTGAAATGGGGTTATGATAATCACTTTAATTAGTGATTAAATATGAAGAATTAAGATAATCACCTTAATTAGTGACTAAACTTAAGAGGAAAGATAATCACCTTGATTAGTGATTAATAATGAAGGTTAGGAAATAATCACCCTAATTGATGATGATTAAGGTTTAAGATAATCACTCTAATTAGTGATTAAATGAGAAAAATAATCGTCCTAATTAACGATCATTAAGCTTTGAGATAATCACTCTAATTAGTGATTAAATGAGAAGAATAATCATCCTAATTAACGATTATTAAGGTTTACGATAATCACTCTAATTAGTGATTAAATGAGAAAAATAATCGTCCTAATTAACGATTATTAGGGTTTAAGATAATCACTCTAATTAGTGATTAAATAATGATTGGAGATAATCATCCTAATTAGTGATTAAAAGAAGTTTGAGTTAACCGCTCTAATTAGCGATTAATCGAGGATTGAAATAACCACCTTAATAGCGATCACGTTTATGATTTTCGAGAGGTCTTAGAAGATTTGCTTCCTAATTGAAGGCTTTTGAGAAATAATCTTTATTGAAGATTATAAAGTCATTTGGAGAGAAATGATCAATTGGAGATCGAATTTGGATATTTGTATTTGGCTAATTGGAATTTGGCCATTTAAATCGAGACACGTGAAACGGCCTAAAATCAATTCGGAGATCATAATTACCAATTCAATTATGTCAAATTATATGATTAATCCATTTGAATATGGAGAACACATTTTTAAAATGTAAGATGGATCATCATACAACTTAACTTAGTTAGATTTGCAATTTTTCCTCTTAATTGAGATTGGGTCATTTGATTCATATATCATGATATATTGGCCCAACATGCAATATTTGTAACATTGATTGCTCATTTTATTAAAAAGAGTTGTGGAATTATTTATGAAAATTATGCATAAACATCTCCATGTTTTTTTTTATTAATTGAGTGATGCAATAACTATTTACAAAGAATCACTATTATTACAACATATGTACAAAATCTATGATCTATACAAATCTTCAATCTTGGTCTTCACCATGATGCTCCTTGATCTTCACCTCCTTGAATGGGCTTTGGAATTCATATTTATTTGTGAATTTGTGAAAGTTAAAGATTAATTAACTTCTTTGATTTTGATTTTTTTATGACAATTTTTATCGATTTTTATATACATGATAAAACCAGTCATTTTAAGAGAAACTTAAAATTTCATGATTTTTTTATTCACATTTTCGTATGAAGAAAACATTTTTTTTTTATGAAAGTTGAGTTAATTACTTTACTTCATTTTCCAGATTGCACTTTTGTTCTTGCACTGAATTACAAAAATCATAACTTTCTGTATAAAGCGTTAAAATGAGCATATGATACATCTATGGATAGATCAGTGAGTTCTTTATGTTGTATTAAAATTTCACAAGTTTTTAGTGACCACTTGAATTATGGTGAATTTTATGTCAAAACTGGTCAAAACAGGACCTTTATTCAATTTGTTCTTTAAGATCCAACTTATTGAACTTATTTTGAAGTAAAATTTGGGATGAACATTCTAGACATTTTGAAAGACTATACTGGAAATTTACTTTTAAGATCTTTTTTTTTTATTTCCTTAACTGAAAGGAAAATCAAGTTTCTGGAATTTAGTGATTTACATGAATGGTTTTGTAAAAATAATGTAAAATTGTATAAAATTTATATGAACATGATTTTTATATTTTTGAAAAGCTACTGATGTTTTATTCAAAGTTGATATTTTTAGTTTTATCTAAATGATTTTATTTTAAACTTTATTGACAGAACAATCCTTGGTGGTATTGGACAAAATCAGTTTTGCACAACAAAGTTGTATGATTTTTAATTATTTACAAAAAATTCGTTTTTTAGAAATTCCAAAGCCCAGTTTCTGGAAACATCTTGTAATTTATAGTAAAAATATTAAATCCTACAAACTATTCTAATAACACAGACGAAAAATGGAATGAAATACGAAATTAAAACTGATTATAATTACAGCATCACATTTTCTTTTTATGGAGATGTTTTTACACAATTTTTCTTGAATTTTTTTATGAAATCATTTTTGGTGATGAATAACAACTTGATTAAGGATAATCACATAATCACATTATTTCCTAAGAGTCACCCCATTAGAAGTGACTATTCTAGGTGGGGTGATTTAAGGTTGGGAACCTATTAGGACTTCCACATACCCAAATCACTCAAAGATTAAAAAATGATAAGAAGAAAACAAAGGAGAAGTTAGTAGATGATTAAGAAGATAAACAAAATAACAAGAACTTCAACTTTACCTTGCTAGCTCAATAATGCACTTCTTTTTGCAAATTTTTCTACCTTTTTTTGGTGATTTTCTTAATTTCTATGTGAGTTTCTAAATCCTCTTAATTGCTAACTTAAACTCTTTTTGTGTTTTTTTTTTCTTCTTTTGATGAACTTCTTTACTTACTAATTATCTTACTAACTTTTACTTTCTTTTGCTTAAGTGAGATTTTTAGAGAGAAGGAGTAGAGAAGATGAGAGTGAAGTTGAATTGTGTTTTTTTCAACTTGGTTTTGAAGTGAATTTCGGAGGGTATTTATAGAGAAATGAGGGAGGTGAACTAGGGTTTCAAAGAGGGAGAAAATCAGATTTTTCATCCAAAAAATCTGATTTTCTTCATCCTTAATCACTTTAATGACATCATTCTAATGACCTCACCCTAATGACATCATCAAATCTCTTTGGAAACACAAATATTTTTATTGTCACATCTTTTCATGATTCTTATTCTCTAACTAATGGATACAGGATGTGTTTAGTGGATAAAGAATATATTCTTATTCTTTATCCAATGAACAATGACATGACCGTCAAGGAAACTGATTAATGCCGGTTTTGGGATACGACTAAAATTCCGACGCCTAATCGCGACTCGTTTTTCATTTTTCCGAAAGACTAACTTAAGACAATTAATGAAAACTCGTCAAATTAATAAAGACGGGCATGACTATACTATGAATCATTTTATTAAAACGGTGGTGGTAGTTATTGACTATGACTCACGAAAATTATATTTCTAAGCCGAAACTGTATGACTAATACGCAAAAATGGAAAATCGTGCAACGGAATGAAACTCGCACTCCGGGGAGCGCGCTCCACGATGCATGACGATTTTGTTATTTTCATTTTTCAAAACCTTTATTTATCCAAAAAAAGGGGTTCAAAATTTGGTGTCAACAGAATGCCTCACATTGGTCGAATTTCGGAGAAAATGATGGCCAATGTTTGAAACGACACAAAATTTTGACAGAAAATTTCTTTTGAGATAACATATTCTTCATAGAAAATAGTTATCATCAGTGCTATCTTGAAAACATGACTTGCGACTTCTGTTGCCGCTTTAAGTAGAAAATCCCAGTTAATTTTCTAAAATAGGAGATGCGACTTTGACGTCGTCTTAAATAGAAAATCCCAATTAATTTTCTCAAATTGAAAATGCGACTTTATCGTCGTCTTAGATAGAAAATCCCAATTAATTTTCTTAGATTTTGAAAATGCGACTTTAACGTCGTCTTGAATAGAAAATCCCAATTAATTTTTTTAATATTGAAAACGCGACTTTATTGTCGTTTTAGATAGAAAATCCCAATTGATTTTCTAAATTTTAAAAATGAGACTTTATTGTCGTCTTAAAATAGAAAATTCCAATTAATTTTCTTAACTTTGAAAATGCGACTTTATTGTCGTCTTTTCTTATTTTTAGTCTCATGAATTTGTCTTTTGTTAATGTGAGAAATTCCGACAATTAACAGGTCGACTCTCGTTTTCACAGTTTTTTATGGCCTTGGTGACAAACAAGCTGTCAAGTCACCATTATTGACTTTTTATGACTCCATGTGTTATCATGTCACCTTAAATTAGGACATTGTCAGGTCATGTCACCTTAGAGTGATGCATTGTTAAGTCATGTCACCTTAAAGGGTTGACCAAAGGTTATTACCCTCTAGATAAAGTATGGTGGACCAAATCATCATGTGGCAAAAAAATTTATCTGTTTTTCCCAAATCTTTCAGAAAATTTTTCATGCGTAATGCTTATTCGCTTTATTGGAAAATGATGATCACTATATAAAATAGATTGATCATAGTCATTATTTTGGATGATTATTAGGAAAGGATTGTATCAACGTTCTTGATCCGTCCTTGACACAGTTTTTTTTTATGTTCGGCTTTAGCAAAAATTGCCCTACCACAAATGCTTGGTCATTGGCCATGGTGAAGGATGCTCCTTATTATCCTATGGACAATACTCAAATTCATTATCCATGTCATAAATCATGGATGATCATCTTTTCCATCTATAAAAGGGGCATGATTCTTCATTTCCAAATGCACCACTTCCACTACTTCAATCTTTTCTCTAAATTTTCCTTTCACAAAAATGGTTCTTACTTATGAAGAAGCTAATGAAATGCAGAGTCGGGAGAAAAAACAACTCTCGGGGATCACCAGAAACTTGGAGCAACCAAGGCAATCCTTATCCTCTTCCCGCTTCACTAAGGTGCTTATGCCTTTGCTTTCACTTTCTATTTGTTACGACATGATTCATGCTGCTTCCAAATTTTGGGATGAAACTCGCCATGTCTTCCGCTTTGGAGACCGGGAGATTGTGCCTCTTGTTGAAGAAGCCGAAGGTTTACTAGGCTTACCATCCAATGGTCCAGTTATTACACCTAGATCTCCTACAAGGATTTCGAGAGATTTATCAACGATTTTATATCTTCCTGAAAACCTTCATGGAAACTACCTACAATATGGTGAGGTATTTCTTGTCAACTTATTATTGACTTTCCAATTTGGCACTTGGCAATTTTCTAACAATGCCAACTATAGGATTGCTAGAGAAAATGCTTGCATTCTTATGATTTTGGGAAGTACCCTCACTAAATGGTCTTTAAATGCATGCCATGTTCGGTGTCTTTCACTTATTCCTCAAATTGTTAGCGAGGGTCGTCTTGGACCACTTATTTTGGGGGAAATATTCCTCTGCTTAGATGAACTCAAAAGAAACCCTCAAAGCTTTGTGAAGGGATATCCATTAGCCCTTCATTTATGGCTATTAGAAAAAATTTCTCTCATGAAACCCCACAAGAGTCTTACTTACAAAACTAGTCATGTCCGGGAGATAGGTCTTCTTCCTTTCTTCTATCAACTTAGCAAAAATGGTGGGTAGGAGGATTTTTTTCTTATATCAAGACATAAAGTGGGTCACAAGCCACCTTGGCATTAGTGCAATTGTATATTGCAATTCTGGTTGCAGAGGTGTACAATTACTCGGGCTTTGCCAAGTCACTTTCTACCTTCCATGGAGATGTCTAAGGCAAATTGGTTGGAAGCAATAGCACATTCCTGCCCTCTAGGTTCTTCCATCTTGTACCACTTATGAGGCTGATATGAGTGGTATTCAGAGAATGCTTACTATATGGCAGGGGGCAAAAATTATATCAGCACTACCGGAACCTTCTTTTCCACTGATTGATGAAGATTACCTTCAATGGCTTCTAGCGGATATTGGTCAAGATAAATATTCAGACGGGCCTGCCATGAAGAGGAGAAGGGTTTGAGAAAATTGTCATGTTAATTTTCTATGTTGTTTTTTTTTTAAGTTTGTAGGAAATGAAAGCTTTATGTCTTTTTACGTATGAAATAAAGTACCCCAGTTGGGATGAATAAAATATCTGTTTGTGAGAATTATCTGCTTGTGAGAAATTCAATGTGAACACAATTCTAAACACGTGCACACTTTAACATTAAATATGACATGCAAATCATAATTAACTAATCATATGACACATAAAAGCATAACATATAAACCTTAACAGTCAAAGACATGTTTTTTCATTTCGCCTTTTTCCTTTTTTCCTCTTTTCCATTTTTTCTCTTTTTCTTTTTTCCTTTTTTTTCGTTCGTTTTTTTTCTCTTTTTTTCCGCTTTTTTTTTTTTTGCATATATCATATGAACATCTAGAAACTCATGGCATGCTTATTAAGAACAACCAGATAGGATACAAACCCCACAAACTGCTTGGTTACTTGATCATGACAATTACAATTACTTTGATGCCTAAGCGTAATATTTCTTCAACTGATCAAGATTAGTGAAATGGGTGAACTCATTCCCATCAAAATCCATTAGCTTCACCGCTCCAGCCGTGGTGACATGCTTGACCAGGAATGGTCCAGACCAGTTAGGCTTGAATTTTCCTCGAGTATCATGCAACGGAGCTCTATTCTCCTTTAAGACTAGATCACCTTCTTGAATGTCTCTATCTCGAACCCTTTTGTTAAATGCATGAGCAATTCTCCATTGATAGAGTTGTATGTTATGCAATGCTTGTAGTCGGCGCTCGTCTGCGAATGCAAGCTCATCATAGCGAGTTTTGTGCCACTGGTCTTCCGAGATTTCACTTTCTACTATGACCCTGAGAGATTGTATCTCCACCTCAACTGGTAGGATTGGCTCCATCCCATAAACCAAAGAATACGGGGTTGTTCCTGTTGGAGTCCTAATTGATATCCTGTATCCCCAAAGGGCATATGGTAGTTTGTCATGCCATTCCCTAGTCTTTTCAGTCATCTTGGCAACAATAGTTTTGATTGTCTTATTGGCTGCTTCTACCGCTCCATTTGTTTGGGGACGATAAGGCGAGGACTAATGATGCTTGATTGCATATTTTGTGAGAGTGGTCTTCAGATGACCCTTAAATTGTGATCCATTATCAGAGATGATTTCGAAAGGTATGCCATACCGACAAATGATGTTGTTAATCACAAATTTCGAGACTTGCTTTGCCCCTAGCTTCGAAAATGATGCAGCTTCAACCCACTTCGTAAAGTAATCAATTGCTACAAGAATATATTGATTCCCATTTGAAACCTTCAGATGTATTTGTCCGATTATGTCTATGCCCCAACTTGAAAACGGCCAAGGAGAAGGCATATTATGTAATGACACGGGTGGCATATGATTGAGGTTAGCAAATATTTGACATTGCTTGCAGGCGCGGACAAAGCTGATGCAATCGCCTTCTAGAGTGCTCCAATAGAAACCTGCTCGCAAAATTTTACGAGCCAGCATTCTTCCATTCATATGGGATCCACATTCCCCTCCATGAACTTCTTCCATGATGACTTGCTTTTCGCTGTCATTTACGTAGAGTTACAGAGTACCATCAAACCCTTTGTGATACAATCTGCCTTTTAGTATGAGAAAATGAGCAGCTAGCCTTCTGATAGCTATGCGGTCCTTCTTGCCACTTCCCTCTGGATATTGTATAGTTTCCAGAAAATTCTTGATATCCTTATACCAGACATCATCATCATCTTGGTGAACCAGCGCGGAGACAATTTGTGCTACCGTCACTGTTGGTCCCTTCCTTTCTTCAATTAAAACTGACTGGATCTTTGTACCATTTTCCCATGTTAAATTAATAGCGAGATTGGCTAAAGCATCAGTGAAACTATTTTGTTCGCGAAAGATGTTTGAAGCTGATATCATTAAAATAAGGGATCAATTCTTGAAGGTACTCTGTGTAAAGCTGAAGTCTCTCATCCCTAACCCTCCAAATTCCTATTGTTTGAGATATGATGAGATTAGAATCTCCATACACAGTGAGATGTCTTGCCCCTGCTACCAAGGCGGCCTTTACTCCATATACGCAGGCTTTATACTCGGCTGTTGTAATAGCCTCATTTTTTTTAACACGATACCATTAAGATAAATGAGATACGTTAACATACTAATCAGTACTAGATCAATTGCGTCTTTGTGGAATAAGAAAATTGTGAATAGTTCCTATGTGAAGTTTGTCTGTGAATCTGAATATTATATGTTATTATGTGATTATAAATGCAAATTATGAGTTAAGATAAGTTATTTACGAATTACGTTAAGAACGTTGAGCACTGTTCTGAAATTTTGAGACTTCGAGCTATTATCGGTATTGTGATTGAGATACTCTATAATTACGATTTAAGGGCTAAATGAGCCAAAATATCATTATTAAGTTATAAGACATATTTTGAGGATTTAGTTTAAGTATAATGAAGGATTAGAGCTTAATTACAGAAGGTTAAGGATTAAGTAAAACCAGAAAATTCTGGAATACTCCAAAGCTGTGAAAAGACGATTTTACCCTCATTACTAAACCAAAATCACGAGCCTGCCATTACCCATTTCTATATATATGTGACAAAGGCCCTTGATTCATTTCATCAGATTTCATCTTACAAAAACACACCAAAATCCCTCATCATTTTCCTTCTTCTTCACGCCAGAGCTGGCGAGTTGTGTTGCTGTGGTTGGCAGCTTGTTTCCTTTGGGTTCTTGCTCTGAAACTTACATGCAACTTTTTTCCTATACTCCTCAAGTTGTTCTTCCTACTGGGAAATCATTAGTTTTGAGGTATCAAGTCAGTAGCATCAAAAAAACTCAAGGAAGGTAAGATGTAGCTGAATTGTAGTACTTATGGGGTTTATTAGATTGAAACTTGATTACTTTGGGTTAATTGCTGAATTTTAAGTTATGGATGTTCAATTTAAGGTCTTAGAAGGTTGCTGGAGGAGAGCTAAAAGTGGTTAAAGGAGATTTACACTAGTGGAAAAAACGCTATATGTCACAACGCAACCGCTGCGGTCCCTAAGAGAACCGAAGCGGTAAATCCTCGAAATTTTGGGTCGGAAACTTGGGAACACAAACCGCTGCGGTTAACATTAAACCGCTGCGGTTAAGAGAACCGCAACAGTTAATCTTCTTCTTTTTTTCCTAACACTCGCGTTTGGAATGAGCTCTTAGCCCACATAATTGAGCGCTTGAATTGAGCCCAGTTAATACGAGAAAGGCCCAACTCATCTCCTTTAACGCTTTCTCTCTAAGGGAGTTAGAGTCCTCCTCTGGTCTCCTCATCTCCTCTCTCCTTCACGCATCTCTCTCCTCTTCAGCCTCCTCTCTTCGATGCCATTTCACCAGGTTACAAGGTACGATTGCCTCGCAAATCCTCTTGGAGCCGTTCGATTAACCTTCGACAAAGTCGTATCTTCCGGTCTCAATCCATCCACATCCGACGGCTCTTATTGGGGCGCCGTCGATTTCTTCCGCCAATTTCTCTTTGACGATTCCGGTCTTTCTAAGGTACCAATTTTTATTAATTTCTAGGGTTTATGTTCTTGATTTCGCTTCATTTCTTGATTCAATTAACTTCTTTTTGTTTTTGTGAATTAGAAAGTTCCGATCCTTAATGCTACGAGTGTTAAGTACATTCAACCTAATACGTTGGTTCGATTTCGTGGAATGATTCAAGATATGATTCAAGGTACTTTTTTTTGTAATTGTGAATTTTGATTATGAGAAATGCGTAAAAGTGGTATAATTAGCAAAAATAATCGTTTTTTCCTTACAAAATGTAAAAAATTAGTACATAAAAACTCAAATATGATCTCATTATAGGTATATTATCACGATGATGTTTTTAGTTTCAGTGTACTACTTTTTTGGTGATTTGAACAAAAAATGTATCGGTTCTGAATTGGGCAAATTTTATTATGGTTATAGAGTTCTCATTTTTTTTAATTTAATTTAATAGTGAGGTGGATTAATTTTCTTAATTGAATGTATTTTTGAAGGATGGATCAACTTGGAGGACCAACAAATATTCGGATCTATCTCAAACTCAAATGGATTTCTCACCTGATATGCGATTATGGGTGCGTCGTCTTCTTTATTGTGTTCCTGTAAGTTTTCCTTTTTATTTTCTTATGTTAAAATGATTTCTTGATTACTATTTTATGTTCATGTCATTATGTGTCATTGTAATATTATTGTTTGTCAACTTGATTGTATGCATTGATTCTTTGAGGATTGGTATTTGTTGAAAGATGGGGAATTAATTGCATCCATCATGGTTGGTCCATGATATGTTGGGCATATATGTATGCGGTTGTAATTTTTGACATGATTGTTCTGAAGTGGAGTTACCGATGTTGCTAATCGGCCATCATAGAGTAGAATCAAACACCCACCTCTTAAGGCCTTAAGAGTGCTTGATTTGAAGAATAAGCTTTTATCACCCGATTGAACATTATTTTTTGGAGCTAATAAGCCATTATTTTGAGCTAGTTCT
This sequence comes from Beta corolliflora, assembly GCA_947648045.1. Lineage (NCBI taxonomy): Eukaryota > Viridiplantae > Streptophyta > Magnoliopsida > Caryophyllales > Amaranthaceae > Beta > Beta corolliflora. Next base: position 69,166 of record CANSZD010000456.1, read on the forward strand.
ATGCACACTCAATAAGTTTAAGATCTATAGCTAGATCAAATCACCCCTTATGAAATGGTTTTAGGACTTTCTCGATCGTTTTCAATGTGTATCCTTTGATCAAACAGAGAGGAAGATGGGCATCCTTCCTCTTCCAAGAATGCAAAGAAGACATGATAAATGAAGGAAACACTCCTTCCTTTAGACCGCTTGATTCGGAGAAAATTCCTTTTCCTTGTCCGGTGAAGGTACTTCATGATCCTTGAACCGTAGTTCAAATGTCATCACGTTGATACATTCTCGTCTTTGGAAGTCCAAACCGTTTAACACTTGTTTTTATGGGCGTGTCTACGACTCCCCCGAGTCCGAATTAAAACTAAATGAGGTATTTGAGTTTATCGGAGTCCCGAGTTTTGATTCGAGTTAGAATTAAACAAGGAGGAGGCGATCTGCAGGTCTAACGACCTTTATGAAGATGACTTGATTCGGTTACCCCCTAGCAAGGTTTGCACGAGACTTCCCGATGTGAGAAATTTGTTCTTGTTGATTTCATCTTTAAAATTTCTAAATTGTGATTGTTTTATACCAATGACTGTATTACTTGCTTAGTCAAGTTACTGGAATTAGGGTTTGTTGATATTGCTATTTAAGTAATCAAGCATATATAGGTCTTGCAGTTAAACAATGACTTAGTATCAGATATCTCTTGCCCCTTGATTGCTTTCATTTTTAACTCAATTTGATGTACTTGATGCTGTAGGCTTACATAAACTTCCAACTTTTTCGGTACAAGTAATGAAAATCAATCCGATTATGACAATGGATGAGGACACGTGCAATGGTTTTAATGAGAGCTGGTCTTAGTAAATTGTTTTATCACTTTGCAGGTACCTCGTATTCATTGTCTTGTACACAAGAAGCTCGTGGTTCATGATTTTGTCAACGGTTCACCAATGACAGAAGTAAGTAGCTATTTTACTCCTTGCTTGATGTTTCCTTCTCTGCTCTTTTTTCGGCATATTGGATACTTGAATTAATTAATTGTCTTTTATAGGTAAATCCCTTGTTGATTAGAGAAACAAGGGAAGTCTTGCTTAGTACAGAAGATGTTTAAGAGCATGTGACAATGACCTACAACATGAGATCCCTCAATTTAGAAGGCCTGAAAACCTGAATTTCATTATTTGTATTAGTCACATTATCCTAACCTGCCATAGTTTAGGTGCTATATTTTTGTAAAAGTGAATCTCAATAGATTATCTTATGAAATATAGAATTAGATTTCAAATTCCAAAAATTGTTCATAATAAATAAAATTTAGAGCCCCACTTTTATGAACTGGACAAGCCTCCAATATGTTAGAGACAGGCCTGCGTTGCATTTTTTACCCCATCATGCATGGTGCTATATGTTAAGTGAGAAAACTATATATTTTAAGAAAGTGCTAACATAAAATTCTCTCCATATGCAGTTTTTTTTTCTTTTCTTTCTCTGGGTTTCACCACCACCACCACTGGGTTCCACCTTCCCCCAACGGCCACCAGCTACCCTCGTTTCTTCTTCGATTTCCTGCTTCTTGTTCGCTCTTTATTTTAATTTTTTGTGTTTTTATTGTTGTTGTTGGTGTTGCAGAATAAAAGAGGTGATTTCCTCTTCCTTAGTTGATTTACCTTGTTCTTCTTCGGTTTCTCCTCTGTTCTTCGATTGTTCATGTAAGTTAATTACTACTCTCCCACTAAAATTAGGGTTGTGGTTTTGATTTTGTGGATTGATTTTTCGCTTGAATTCGGTAATTAATATGTTGTTCTTTGATTAATAGTACGTTTGAAGTAAATTGTGTTGTTTTTAAGGTGTATTTATTTCATATTATATGGTGTATTGTTTTTCATGGTGTAAAGTAAATTTGTAATGGTTGGTGAAAGGTGTAATTTTTAGATGAGTAAGCTATGCAAGTGTTCATGTGGGTGCGAGTTCGTTTGCGTTTTTTGTAACTTGTGTTTAATTTCAAGAATTTGAAAAGATGGAATAGGATTGTGGTTGGTGATGATAATGGCTTTTCATTGATGTAGTTGGTGGCAGTGCGGGGGGGGCAACACAGGGAGTGGGGGGTGCGGGGGTGGGGGACGGTGCGGTGGGGGTCCGGGGACAGTGCGGTGGGGGTGTGCAGTGGGGGTGGGGGCGGTGCGAGGGGTGGGGAGCAAGTAGTGGGTGTGGGGGCGGTGCGGGGGGTGGGGACGGTGCGGTGGGGGTGGGGGGTAGTGCGGGGGGGGGGTGCGGGGGTGGGGGCAGTGCGGTGGGGGTGGGGGGGCGGTGGGGGTGGCAAAGTGGGGGGGGGGGGTGCGGGGGGGACGTCTTTGGGGGGCCACGCAGGGGTGAGAGGCAGTGAGGGGTTTGTACTTGATATGGCTATGCGGTTCTATGGGTTGGGATTTCATTCTTGTAGATTGCATTATATGGTGTATAGGTTACGGATTGGAGGTTGTTATAGTTTGGAGAAGTCAAGGTTGAGGTTCTTAGTAATGTGATATATAAGATGTTGAGGTGTGGTATGAATAACTTCGATGGGGGCGAAATTCCTAATATTTGAACAAAAGTAAAAAAGATTATATGAGGTCCTCTTGTTACGTTGTAGCAGGTGAAAGATCCATTCGCCAATTAAAGAGTGCTTTGTCCTAAGCCCAACTGATTATTTCTTTCTTTTTCTAATAAATTTGAATTCATTTGATGTTTCCCAATTCATCTCTAGATTGGCCCTCAATGGAGCAATATTTATAGTAGGTGGCCATAATAACTATTAATGTTATGTTTGTAGCTTTTATACTTGAAGTCTTGGTTAGCTTCCATATATGTGCAACTGAATTACTGGAATACTTACGTAGATTGCATTGTTGATCCTTAGATTACTTATTGGAAGGACAACTTGTTGAGATATTGCTGGTGCTATGGGGAACTAACCAAATCAAATGACCAGCACTTTATTTGCTTGCGTTGTGATTGGAACAGGGATAATATGTCATTTTTTTCAATGTATATAGTTATAGTTGAGTATGATATTACAATTATAATAAATATTCTTATGTATCTAATTATTTATGTTTATGCTTCAGTTGAGCATAATATGCTTAATAAAATGATTATTGATATATATTATTGATTTTGTATAGATTAATAATGAAAAAATGGGAAAAAAAACAAAAAAAATTTTTTTGGTTTTTTGGGTAGTCAACCGCTGCGGTTCTGGGTCAAAACCGCAACAGTTAATCAATTACCGCTGCGGTTTTGGGTCAAAACCGCAGCGGTAAATGATTAACTGCTGCGGTTTTGGACCGCAGCAGTTAATATTTGGGGACTGCTGCTAGTCCAACCGTTGCGGCCCAAAACCACAGCGGTAAGCCCGGTTTTGACCGCAGCGGTTGAACTTTTTTCCACTAGTGTTAATTCCTAAACACAGGATTAAGGTACACAAGCTCCACCACCTAAACTTTGTTTCTAGCTTTGATCATGGAATTTGTTTGTAGAATTGTGAATACATGGATTATGTTTGAATGTGTATAAAAATTGATTTGCATGTGCTTTCTTATGGAAGATATTGTTTTAAAAATCTCTTGCATGTCAAGTTCCCTAAGACTCTCGGAATAACTGAGTAAGAAGGTGATTATCCATTCTCTTGAACTATGCTGCCGTGACTTTCCCTGCCAAATATCTTCCTTTTCCACTATTTTTTTCGCCTTGGTGTCTCTTGAAAGTGGTAGATCTTGAAAAGTTATTGAATTTAAACCCAAAAATCACTCCATTTGGAGTTGTACATCAAAAGTTATGCTGTCCGGAAGTTGTTGTATGCATAACAAGTTCCCTCAAAAATTTATCAATCCTTGCTATTATCTCGATTGCATTTTGATCAAAGATCTTGTTGTGGCTAAACTTTCATGATATCCCCTTGCAACATTTATGTCTTGATTATCAAATAAACCTTTGCTTCATTCACTTCATTTGAAAACGTAACCTCAATTCATTGAGTAAAAGAACACCTAAAACTCGATTATTGCTTAGTTGTTTTCTCGAGTTGATTAACCATGTTTCTATGGTTCATTAATTACCTATAAATGTTGAGTACCTACTGAATGTATCCACTTATTTGTTTATCTACCTAAACCTTAGCCAAGCATAAAAGTTTCGATATATATTCACACCTAAACCCCATATTTTGATATTATCACCGAAACTATGAAATTGATCATTTGAGTACTTGTGTGGCGTCACCTTTTCATATATTTAAGAACCTCTTTGTGAAACCTATTCAGGCTGCCATATCATGTCGGCCACCTCATTAACCATTTTGGATAACCATGAAGTCGTTTCCGAAACCTTGTTATTAAGTCACTTCTCCAAAAGTAGTGGAACTTCACATAGCAAGCTTGTTTTACGAAACTTGTTTTGATATGTTGAAGTTTGTTATGATGGTTGAAATAGTGATTATGAATAAGTATTTAAGTAAGTTATTTCAGTATAGTTATAAAAGTATAAGTATTTCAGTATAAGTGTTTAAGTATAAGTATTTCAGTATAAGTATTTAAGTACAAGTGTTGAGTATAAATATTTTTGTATGATTACAAGTTTTGTTTTATAAGGGGAAGTGAACAACATTTGTAGAGCGGGTTTGCTCATTATGTGTTTAGAGCGGGTATTGCTCCGGAGCGGGTATTGCTCCGTTATGTAGGGTCATGACCTAGAAGTCTTGCAAGCAGAAATAGAAAGGTGGGGAGACGTCCCTCAAAATCCATTCGTGTTCCTTCCCTGGAGTTATGCTATGATTTGTGATAAGTTTAAGATTATTATTTGTGTTATATATGGAGAATGATGTGTGATATCTTGAGATAATTCTTGGAAATTTCTGCAGTATATGCAAAAGTATTTCTATGAAAGTTTACAGGAAAGAACCAACGTATTTCTGAGCAAAGTATTAACGTATTTCTGAATAAGAATAAAAGTATCTCGCAAATTATGAGTTTACGCTTTGAGTATAAGAAAAGATTGCGTAATTTCAGCCACCTTATTATTTTGGAATCGGTGGGACTTGTGTACCAGCGTAAGCTGACCTGTTTTGTTCTTTGAACCTGTCCTGGTGGGGGCAGATTCATTTGTTTTGCAGGATTAGAAAGAATGATCAGATTAGCTCCTGTGTGCAAACGTGAAGTCATGATCAATGTGTTTAGTCCGCTGCTTTGAAATAATCTGTTTTATATGATGATTCTTAGCAAGTTAAACGTGGGTTTCCAATTTGTAATCTTGGTACTCAAAACTTATTGTAATAACTATTTTATTATAACTTATTTTCGTATTATGCTTGGATACTATGAGACTTCCTACCTTTCCTTGGGAGGGAAGGTGCCGAAGTCCGCCATAACAGTCACTCTAATTAGCAGCTTAACTTCGTAATTAGCAGTATTAGGTCATAATTAAGCTGCTATTTGGAGCGGGCTGTTACAAGTGGTATTAGAGTAAAGGTTTTCGAAATCCGATATCAAGTATTTTTGATCTGCATGTTTTGAAAACAATAAGTAAAGAGTGTTTACACAGGTATTTCTTAAGAAGGGAAAATTGAAACTAATTTCATATATACGTAAAAGTTTTCAAAACATCTGTGAACATGTGTGTGCGATTTTGTGTGTGCTATGTGATAATATGTGTATGAATGTATATATGAATGTAATCAGATTTTGGTGTAGAGGACACAACACCTATTTTGCTGTCGATAAATGGCAAGATGATGCGATGGACCATGCTAACTAGGCACAAGGTCACAGTCCAAGAATGGAAATAGGTTATGGATGCTTGTAGGAGCCACTAAAGGCAACTCGGGACTTAAGCCGATGTGATTGGTGAGCCAAGGCTAGTTTTCGTCAAATTTAATGGAGTCTGTTAAAATTGTATAGGAATACAGAAGTGGTTCAAGGTTATGATGTAATTATTTTCAATAAGGATAAGAGTTTGTTAAGGTTGAAAGTGTTATGGAAGAAACGGAGGCAAGATGAATCACCATATGGAGCACCAGAGGGGGGGGGTTAGCCTACAATCCTCACTAAGGAACAATGTATAAAGGTATAACTTGTGGAGAGAAAGACGGAGTGAACAAAAATGGTTGTGTTAAAGATTTGTGTTTGTATTTCTTTTATAACTAAATTTATTGTGAAGTTATGAGAACAATCAGGAAAGAGAGTATATATATATGTGGATGTAAACTCAAAGAAGATACGTTGGTATTATTTAAGTAAGCTTTGTTTCTGCATTAAGCTAGTAGTGTGAATGGAGAGCTAGGGATTTGGTGTTACGAATTAATAAAGGAATGAGTGTTAAATGAGGAGAAATATGAAATTAAGTTCAAACATTGAGAATTACTACTTTAAGTTATAGATTTAAGATTGATATGGATAATGAGTGTAAGTATATCTTTGGAGTGTAAATGTCAGGTGGATAGTTGAATCATGGTATATTTGTGTATGATAGGGTGATATGGAATAAAATTTATCAACCTACAATAATGGTTGTCGTAGACAATTTGTTAGGATGTAATATGGTTATAGAGGTATAAGGTATCGGGACAGTAATTCCGGAAAAAAAAACAAATATCATTCTGGTATTATAAGAATCAATATAATTGTGATCGGAAATTTATCAGATTAAAATTTTGGAGTTTATATGTCAGTTACAAGTACTTCGTGATTTGTTTTATGAATAACTTGTACAACTCCAAGAACATATGTTGTAGTTTGACTATGTTATGGGTATCGATTGTGAAATAAACTTTAATTCGAATAAGTTTTATGTTCCTCTTACATGTTTTGAAGTAAGGAAATCGTTTTGGAATTTGGAAAATTTGGATATTACTAATTAGATGGAAATCTGTATATAATGGATTTGGCATATGATTTCCCCAAATAAGTAAGCTGAATATTGTCATGAAAAATTAGGTGAAAGTCGGGCGATGCTTTGAGGAACTGAAACTCAAGAGAATTGGGTCTTATTCAACTTTGGAGGACTCATATGATTATGCTCAATAGTGAACGCGAATAGAGCCGTAGCTAACGTGTTGTTGATTCTAGAGTGTTGCAATTATGTATCTCCAGCGCGTTTTATTAAACTTCACTATGACAACTTGTATGTCTGATAGAGGGACGAGTTGTTGTAAATGATTATTTAGAGATTGGGTAATTGAGATAGCAGAGTCAGAGTCACAGGTGGATTTAATGTTTTCCGATTTGGAGTAGTATAATATAATCTTGAGGATGTCTTGGCTGAGCAAGAACCAAGCGATCATCAAATGTTATTAGGTGAAATCACTAAGCAAAAATAGTATTATATAGCAGGGTGTGTCGTCAAGCTCGGAAGAACGGAGCAAAGTGATAAATGAAGATGGGTTATCAGAAGGTATTGGTTACGTAATTCAGGAAATAGAGAATCATAAGGAAGTGATGGAGCATGGGAAGAACTCCAGTGGTTAATGAGTCTCCAGATGTATTACTCGAGGATTTGCCAGCATTGCAAATATATAAGGTGGTCGATTTTTATGTAAGATAAATGTCAGGGGCTAAGCCTACCTTTAGAGCCGATATGGCCGAATTAATGATGCAGTTAGAGGGTTGTAAGAAGATAACATTCGACCAATGTTTCACCCTGGGAGATGAATTAATGAAATTATGTAAAGATCATCGGTAGACTAATAAGATTACAGTTAGGAATAGGAATTCATAATCTCGAATAGATGAATTATTCGATCAATTAAAAAGGAGCTGGGGTGTTTGAAAGTAGATCTAAGATCGGGATATCACTAGATGCACGTAACAAGTAGGATATTTCAAAGCTGACATTTAGGATGAGTTGTGGTCATTATGAGTTTGTGAAAACACCGATCGAGCTTAGTAATGCACCAGTAGCATTCGTAAATACGATGTAGTGATATTTTAAATCTTATTAGACCAAATTATGACAATTTTCATAGATGATATTTTGGTATTTTCAAAGAATCAGGAAGCGCGTCTTACAGAAGTATTAAGAAAATAATGAAGTTCGAGTGGTCGGAAAAATTGCGAGGAAGCTTTACAGTAGTTGAAGAAAAGGTTAACAAATGCCTTAGTTCCAGCTTCGCCTACAGGGACAGAAGGACTTAAAGTGTATATCCATATTTCTCAGGAAGGTTTGGCATGTATATTGATGTAACATCAGCGACTAACAGCCTATGCGTCTAGCTAGGTAGTAAAGCCATAAGAAAATTAATTTACGCATGATCTAGAATGGAAGCTAAGGAATTTGCCTTAAAATTATAGAGGTTTTATTAAATTAAGTAACCCGAAAGGTTTATACTAATCATTAAAACTTAAGTAATATCTTTAGTTAGGAAGAGATGAAAGTTAGATAGCGAAGGTAGCTAGAATTGCTCAAGGATTATGATGTAGACATTTAGTACCGCCGGGGAAGGCAGATAAGGTAGTTGATGCTTTGAACAGGAAACCTCGCTAGGGAAATAATTTCATCATTTCGATACCATGGGAGTATGTAAAGAGTAATGCAATCGGAGTTGAATATGATCAAGAATGGGGATTTACAAGGAGAACTATATATTTTGTTATACAAATATTCCTTTTTAGGAAATTTGAGCTAAGTAAGTGCAAAAATAAGTTTATCAAGGAAGTGAGGTTAAAGATAGAGGAAAATGAGACAACATATTTTTAAAGTATATGGTGACAAAAGAATATAAATAAATGGAAAAATAGTGAGTAACGATGGTTCAGATATAGGAAAAAGAGAGAGAGAATTCTAGAAAGGCGCATACCAGTGCGTTCTCGGTTCATCACGAAGAGGACAAGATGACTCAGGATATAAATTTTTGGTGGAAAGGGTTGAAGCGAGATGTTGCAATAACACAACAACAACAACAACTAGCCTTATTCCCAAAGTGATTTGGGGGACATGAATCGTCAACAAAGAGATGGCTGCAGAGTGATAAAAGGTTTTTTTTTTTTTTTTTTAAAGAGGTTTACACAAAAGTTTTAAAGAGGTTTTCAAAAAGGTTTTAATCCAACACAATTGAGAAAAACAAATAAATGAATACCCTCACTGATACCATCTTTATCCTTATTCTTTATCTTTTTTACCGATTCCCTCTTTTTCAATGGATGCAATATGATGCAAAATACTTAAATTGCTAGGGAATCAAGTTTAAGGGGAGAAGTTACATGAGAAAACAAAGTATGTTATTTACATGTTGGAAGATATTATAATTAAGCTCGTATATGGGAGTAAAAGGGTTTATGGGAAGATAAATTAGCATGCACAAAATTCTTTTATAATAATAGTTACCAATCGAGTATGGCTCCGTATGAAGCCCTGTATGAATGTAAACATCGGACACTTATTAATTGGGATGACATGAGCACATGATTTCAGTAAGACTTGAGTAAGATCATGAAACTAAGAAGCAAGTGCGAGTAATTCGAGGGAAAAAGAAAATGAGAATAGCTTAGGTTATAAGTATTTAACCTTTTATTTCAAGAATTATGGTGGTTAACTTATTAAGACTCCGAGAAGTGGTTGTCATATTTTAGTTGTCAATTGCCACCATATAAGCATTCCGAGTTCGACTATCAAGAAGCATGAGTTCCGAAATGTTCTATATATATCGTTTCCTTTCTTAAGTGGATTATAATGAACAAAATTAGTTTTGGGATTTGTTGTACTAAATTATTAAGATTCATTGAATCTCTTAATGGTTTCGTAATGTTCTCCTCTAGATTACTGGAAGATGTTGTAGAAAATGATTACCTTACGAGATTTGGGCATATGTTATAAAAACCTTGGAACCTAGGGATATGAGTTTTGGGGAAAATGAATTTATATAATTGAAAATTAAGCAAGTAATGTTACCAATGACTCTTTAAAAAAAAAAGGGAAAATATTATAAAGCTAAACAATACTCTTGGTTAAGGAACTCCGAACCGACCCTCGATTAGGAAGAACAACATGTGGGAACAAATTAAATACGCGAGATCAGTATCCTCAGTATTCTAAGGTACAATATAAGTTTCGGGACGAAACTTCTTTAAGGGAGGAAGAGTGTAATAGCCTCATTTTTTTTAAGACGATATCATTAAGATAAATGAGATACGTTAACATACTAATCAGTACTAGATCAATTGCGTCTTTGAGGAATAAGAAAATTGTGAATAGTTCCTATGTGAAGTTTGTCTGTGAATCTGAATATTATATGTTATTATGTGATTATAAATGCAAATTATGAGTTAAGATAAGTTATTTACGAATTACGTTAAGAACGTTGAGCACTGTTCTAAAATTTTGAGACTTCGAGCTATTATCGGTATTGTGATTGAGATACTCTGTAATTATGATTTAAGGGCTAAATGAGCCAAAATATCTTTATTAAGTTATAAGACATATTTTGAGGATTTAGCTTAAGTATAATGAAGGATTATAGCTTAATTACATAAGGTTAAGGATTAAGTAAAACCAGAAAATTCTGGAATACTCCAAAGCTGTGAAAAGACGATTTTGCCCTCATTACTAAACCAAAATCACGAGCCTGCCATTACCCATTTTCTATATATATGTGACAAAGGCCCTTGATTCATTTCATCAGATTTCATCTTACAAAAACACACCAAAATCCCTCATTATTTTCTCTCTTCTTCACGCCAGAGCTGGCGAGTTGTGCTGCTGTGGTTGGCAGCTTGTTTCCTTTGGGTTCTTGCTCTGAAACTTACATGCAACTCTTTTCCTATACTCCTCAAGTTGTTCTTCCTACTGGGCAATCATTAGTTTTGACGTATCAAGTCAGTAGCATCAAAGAAACTCAAGGAAGGTAAGATGTAGCTGAATTGTAGTACTTATGGGGTTTATTAGATTGAAACTTGATTACTTTGGGTTAATTGCTGAATTTTAAGTTATGGATGTTCAATTTAAGGTCTTAGAAGGTTTCTGGAGGAGAGCTAAAAGTAGTTAAAGGAGATTTAATTCCTAAACACAGGATTAAGGTACACAAGCTCCACCACCTAAACTTTGTTTCTAGCTTTGATCATGGAATTTGTTTGTGGAATTGTGAATACTTGGATTATGTTTGAATGTGTATAAAAATTGATTTGCATGTGTTTTCTTATGGAAGATATTGTGTTAAAAATCTCTTGCATGTCAAGTTCCCTAAGACTCTCGGAATAACTGAGTAAGAAGGTGATTATCCATTCTCTTGAGCTATGCTGCCGTGACTTTCCCTGCCAAATATCTTCCTTTTCCACTATTTTTTTCGCCTTGGTGTCTCTTGGAAGTGGTAGATCTTGAAAAATTATTGAATTTAGACCCAAAAATCACTCCATTTGGAGTTGTACATCAAAAGTTATGCTGTCCGGAAGTTGTTGTATGCATAACAAGTTCCCTCAAAAATTTATCAATCCTTGCTATTATCTCGATTGCGTTTTGATCAAAGATCTTGTTGTGGCTAAACTTTCATGATATCCCCTTGCAACATTTATGTCTTTATTATCAAATAAACCTTTGCTTCATTCACCTCATTTGAAAACGTAACCTCAATTCATTGAGTAAAAGAACACCTAAAACTCGATTCTTGCTTAGTTGTTTTCTCGAGTTGATTAACCATGTTTCTTTGGTTCATTAATTACCTTTAAATGTTGAGTACCTACTGAATGTATCCACTTATTTGTTTATCTACCTAAACCTTAGCCAAGCATAAAAGTTTCGATATATATTCACACCTAAACCCCATATTTTGATATTATCACCGAAACTATGAAATTGATCATTTGAGTACTTGTGTGGCGTCGCCTTTTCATATATTAAAGAATCTCTTTGTGAAACCTATTCAGGCTGCCATATCATGTCGGCCACCTCATTAACCATTTTGGATAACCATGAAGTCGTTTCCGAAACCTTGTTATTAAGTCACTTCTCCAAAAGTAGTGGAACTTGACATAGCAAGCTTGTTTTACGAAACTTGTTTTGATAAGTTAAAGTTTGTTATGATGGTTGAAATAGTGATTATGAATAAGTATTTAAGTAAGTTATTTGAGTATAATTATATAAGTATAAGTATTTCAGTATAAGTGTTTAAGTATAAGTATTTCAGTATAAGTATTTAAGTGCAAGTGTTGAGTATAAATATTTTTGTATGATAACAAGTTTTGTTTTATAAGGGGAAGTGAACAACATTTGTAGAGCGGGTTTGCTCATTATGTGTTTAGAGCGGGTATTGCTCCGGACCGGGTATTGCTTCGTTATGTAGGGTCATGACCTAGAAGTCTTGCAAGCAGAAATAGAAAGGTGGGGAGACGTCACTCAAAATCCATTCGTGTTCCTTCCCTGGAGTTATGCTATGATTTGTGATAAGTTTAAGATTATTATTTGTGTTATATATGGAGAATGATGTGTGATATCTTAAGATAATTCTTGGAAATTTCTCCAGTATATGCAAAAGTATTTCTATGAAAGTTTACAGGAAAGAACCAACGTATTTCTGAGCAAGTATTAACGTATTTCTGAATAAGAATAAAAGTATCTCGTAAATTATGAGTTTACGCTTTGAGTATAAGAAAAGATTGCGTAATTTCAGCCACCTTATTATTTTGGAATCGGTGGGACTTGTGTACCAGCGTAAGCTGACCTGTTTTGTTCTTTGAACCTGTCGTGGTGGGGGCAGATTCATTTCTTTTGCAAGATTAGAAAGAATGATCGGATTAGCTCCTGTGTGCAAACGTGAAGTCATGATCAATGTGTTTAGTCCGCTGCTATGAAATGATCTGTTTTATATAATGATTCTTAGCAAGTTAAACGTGGGTTTCCAATTTGTAATCTTGGTACTCAAAACTTATTGTAATAACTATTTTATTATAACTTATTTTCGCATTATGCTTGGATACTATGAGACTTCCTACCTTTCCTTGGGAAGGAAGGTGCCGAAGTCCGCCATAACAGTCACTCTAATTAGCAGCTTAACTTCGTAATTAGCAGGATTAGGTCTTAATTAAGCTGCTATTTGGAGCGGGCTGTTACAACTGTATTGTTAGTTGTTGGGAAATCCAACTTGACAGCAAATAGAATATGGACTCCATCGGGATCTACTAAGAAAACCCCTGCTCCATTACCTCTCCTATTAGAAGCTCCATCAAAGTACATGCACCATCGTGGATTGTCAATGAAGCATAAATACTCATCAGGGAATGCATCGTCATACTCATCTCCTGACATTGGTCCTTCTGCTAGGGCTTCAGATATGGCTCGTCCTTTAACATATTTCTGGCTGATATATTGAATATCAAACTCAGAAAGCATAGCATGCCATCTTGCCAATCTTTCACTAAGAATGGGTTTTTTCAAACAGATACTTGATTGGATCCAGTCTTGAGATCAGATAGGTAGTATGAGCTTGAAGGTGATGCCTCAACTTCTTCATGGCATAGACCAGGGAGACACATGCTTTTTCCAGAGGGGTATATCTTATCTCATACTCAAGGAATTTCTTGCTGAAATAGTTTATGGCAACCTCTTTCTTTGTTCCCTCTTGATATTGGGCTAAGAGAGCTCCCATAGCCGTTTCTGTGATAGTGAGGTACAGAATCAGAGGTTCTCCTGGTCTAGGTGGCATTAGAACAGGTGGATTTGAAAGGTATTCTTTCATAGAATCAAAAGCCTCCTGACATTCTTCATTCCATTCATGGGATGCCCCTTTTCTGAGCAGCTTAAATATAGGTTCACATCTCATAGTGAGTTGTGAGATGAACCTGCTGATATATTGAATTCTGCCGAGAAACCCTCTTACTTCTTTTTCTGTTTTTGGAGGAGGTAATTCCTGAATAGCCTTCACCTTTTCAGAGTCCACTTTGATGCTGTCTTGACTGACAATGAATCCCAACAGCTTTCCCGAAGTGACACCAAACACACACTTTTGAGGGTTTAGCCTTAGATTGTACTTCTTGATTCTTTCAAAGAAGGACCTTAGTGCAGGAATATGCCCCTCACGATCTTCACTTTTCACAATCATGTCATCTACATAAACCTCCACAATGTCGTGGATGAGGTCATGAAGGATAGTGGTTGCAGCCCTTTGATATGTGGCTCCGGCATTCTTGAGACCAAAAGGCATAACTCGGTAGCTATAAAGTGCCCCATGGAGTGATGAAAGATGTCTTTGTCATGTCTTCTTGAGCCATGAGTATTTGATTATACCCTGAGAATCCATCCATGAAGGAAAACATAGCATGACCAACCGTACTATCAACAAGAACATCAATGTGGAGCTTTTGCTGCATAGGCTTGCTTTCAGGATGTAACGGAATGCGATGTTCCGTAATTTCTCTATTAACACCAGGCATATCAGCATAAGACCATGCGAACACATCTACATACTCTTTTAATAATGCAATAAACATAGATTGTTCAGTTGGGGAGAGGGATGATCCTATTTTGACTTCTTTTACAGCATTTTCTGTACCAATATTAATTACAATGGATTCTTCCATGGGTTTTATGTATGTTTCAGTTGTATCAAGTGATTCATCATTATTAAATTCACTGTCAGAAATAACATCTTGCATGCAAATGTATTTAGATAAAGGTTCACATTCAATTTCCTCACTATCAGAGTCTTCTGACTGGGTATGTAAGGTAGATTAGCTGGAAGATGAGCTATCGGTATGATATCCATCTGAAGGAGGTGAAAAGGTATTTTCACGAGAGGGGTGTGGAGGATGCTTTCCTAAAAACATTTTAAATTCTATAGGCCCGTCTTTTGCCTGACACTCAATACTCCACTTATGTTCAATGCTTTCGCCAAAAGGTATCATCAAAGACACCGGGTCAAAATCGCCTTCCCTAGAGGACTCAGAAGCGAAAAGCTTCTTAAGGACTCCATGTTCCAGATTATCCACCCAGTCATTTTCTTTTTTCATGTTTTGTTCTCGGACAAACCAACTTTTGATTAAGTCCAAATTCCTAGCTTCATTGAAGAATATCTCTAATCCTGGTAAAATCTTCTGTTCTTTGCTACTAAGCCAAGGTTCTGGAAATTCGTGGTATGGCTCAGTATCTCCTTGCTGGATGAACTGACCATTGAGGGTAGAAGAAGGTTTTTTGGTGTTTTGAGAAGTGATGCTCGGATCATATCCTAATCCATGTCGGTTCTGCTTGTCTACTACGGGGATTGGTTGCTTCATTCCCCTACCATTATGCCCTAATTCGGCTCCTTGAGTATAACCCATCTTCATCATAATTTGAAATCCTTTGGACAGAGGTTGCATGGCAATCCCCACAGGCTCTTTGACCGCATTCGTGGGTAGGGCTGAGGCGTTTGTTTTCTGACGGTAATTGGTCATCCTTAGAGAAGGGACAAATTTCTTCTTTTTGGACTTAAAGGTAGAGAAAAAGAATTAAAAGAAAATAAAAGAAGGCTACATATTGCAGAATGCATTGCAGAGTAAAGAAAATTTTCGAAAACAACTTTGCCATATTTTGACTGGAATGGTCCACCTTCGCAATTTTGCTTTTTTATTATTATTTATTATTATTTTGTTTTTTGACTTTATTTTGACCTTTTTAAATGATTTTACTGTCATTGGGGTTGAAAACAGATTTTTTCATTCTTCCATTCCCTGCTTAATATTTGAACAAAGATAGAAAGTATAGAGATTAGGGTATGTATCCCCATTGATGCGTCAATTCAGCATTCTGAAATTGCTCATGTGATGACTGGCATCTTGAATTCTGATCACATTGCCTGAAATACAATGGTTAATATTTTTTAGTCGAACCCGAAGGTTGCCTACATATCACCATTGCTCCAAGTGCATTTTATGGGGAATCAGACTCAGCGTAGTTCGTTATTTTAGAAAGAACTAAAGTTTTTTATTTGATAAAGCAGCTGCACTCATATTGAGCTACCTACGTACCCCAGGTGTTACATAAGTGAAGTGATTTCACAGTGCAAGTGTAAGTGATAATGGGGATTCAAGCTGCACGTAGTTCTCTAATACTAACGAACTGAAAGATTTTTTTTCTTTTTTTTTTTTGCATATGGGCTAACCCCCTACAGGACTTTTACCGAATATTTTTTCTTCTGTGAGCTGATCAAGTAGCTTTGCGGTAGACAAGAGTTATGTTGGTGATTTGCTTGATGCAATGGCTGAGAGCATGACATTGGTTTCTGCCGTGACCATGCAATTGATGATATTAATTGGCAATACTTGTGAAGATCTGACCCTACTGGACTTGCCCCTGGGCGTCTGGGAAGTGGATGAATCTTACCTTGTTCAACCAATTTGCGAAAGATATCGACTTGGGATTGCGGTCGCGGATGTGACGACACCTTTCTTGCAGGTACTTCTTTGTGGGTTGGACTAATGATGCCTCGATCAATCAGGCTTTGCACTTTGTAGTAAAGATCATGGCATCGATCAGTTTCATGCCCAAATTGACGACAATAAACGCAGAGTTTGTTCATGTCTGTTTAAGGAAGGGGTAAACAGTGCACATGCGCTGGAACTTGAAGTATACCTTGCCTCCAAAGACGATCATACACCATACTCAATGGTTCATCCATCTTAGCATAAACCCTTGGATTTGTATTGGGAATTTCAAAATCTTCCCGAGGTCGTTTTTCTTGCAATTTCAGAGCATCGATGTCAAAACCATGCTGTTCCATGTGGCTGAGGGAGGTGTATTTGATAGTAACCATGTGACGATAATAAAAATCGTTCAGGTTCCGCAGCAATATGAGCATGAATTCCCGATCAGTAATAGGGAAACGAAGTTGTGTGCGGATGTGAGTGCATCTCGAACAAAAGTGCGAGAAGGTTTGTAAGGTACTCTGACGCAAAGTGACTAGCTTGAACTTCTTGACGTCAGTCTGTTTATTTTCGAGAGCCCAATTAATAAAAGCTTGGCAAGCATTTTCCCAACTAGCCCTATCTACACAATCTGAAGAATAGTACCAGTCTAGAGCTGGTCCTTCTAAACTCTTGTCAAACAGCATGGGGTAATCTTCCTCTGGTATGCCCCATGGATGCAAGGCGTTCACAAATCCCACTAAGTGGACAAAAGGATCACCGTTCCCATCAAATTTTCTAAATTGGGGTAATTCACGATAGTGGTCTTCATGTTGATATCCTGGAAAGAGAATCAGGGATTCGGTGTGAACTTCTCGGATAGGACCCACTACATTAAAGTCCAGATCAAAATCATCTGTCCTAGATCTCTTCTTTGAGTCATTATCATCATCTCGAGGATTGCCGACACAGGATTCTTCCGGTGCTCCAGATGACGTATTATGTGTGTCGATGCTTGGAGCTCCTACCTCTTCCTCGTCATCCTCACTATATTATGGTTCTGTTTCTTCATCACTTTCATCTGGTGTGGCCGCTGGAACCTCATTCATCCATTAATTTTCAGGTGCTGCCAGAATACAGTGGATAGTATAACCATCCAACCTAGTGCCCTCCACTTCGTTCAGATACAATACCGATTTTCCGGCGTTGGAGATGGTCATAATTTCTGGATCACCAAAAATAGTCACAGCACCCTGATCAGTGAGAAGCTTTACCTTCTGATGTAGAATAGAGGCTACTGCTCTATTTTCATGCAGCCATGGTCTTTCTAATAAGAAGTTAAAACATGCTTGTATGTCAATGACCATGAATTCCACCTTCCTTGCCACAGGACTACATTCAATGAGGAGGCTGATTAAACCCAGTACTTCTCTCTTAGCATTATCATATGCTTTGACCACCTGGTTGGATGGTACCAGATCTTCTTTTGAATACCCAAATCTTGTTAGCACATGCAGAGGGCAAACATTGATTGCGGAGCCATTGTCGGTCAACACCCTAGGTATCTCCCATCCATTACAGCGTATAGTGATGTGTAATGAATTGTTGTGGTTGATATTGTCAGGAAGGTCATTGTCTGTGAACATGAGAGTTCGATCTACCCCGTGAATAACGAGGCCTGTGTCCTCATTTTGGCAAATTATAATGCCCCATATATCGTTCTTCTTTGTAGTGATTTGCATCTATTGATTGCTTCTAAGTGCTAAAACCACAAAAGAAAATATTAAATGCAAAAGGGGCCGCACCCGAAGGTTGCCTATGTATCTCCATAAGTGTATTTGGATTTGGGGAAGTTTTTTTCCGGTGATGATTGATTTTGTTTTTGAATGGAGAATCAGGCCCAACGTAGTTCTAATATATGAAATTCTTACATAATTTTCCTTTTTTTTTTTTTGCAGCTGCACTCAGGAAATGAGTTGCCTACGTACCCCTTTAGTACTTTACATAGTGGAGAAAGCTAAGATAGATGCATTACAAAAATGTTTTTTTTTTAGGGGATCAAGCCGCACGTAGCTCTACCTACAAAGTACAATAAAAACAATTAAATGATTCTGATACTTCTCAAACTTTTTCAGATTTCAGTTTACCGGGCGCCAAGCCATGTATTCTCCTGTTTGAATACGTCTGTTCCACCTCTTAGGATTAGACTAATGTGAAGTACTCGGGTTCTTCTCAACCTTTTTTCGAGTTCAGTTTGCTAGGCGCCAGGCCATGTATTCTCCTGTTTGAATACGTCTGTTCCACCTCTTAGGATTAGACTAATTTGAAGTACCAGAAATGTACACACTAACAATGTTAGTTAATGACTGATGAATTTTTCTTTATATGTTTTTTTAGCAGGAAATGGAAGAATTTTCCTCTTTTTTTGTGTTTGAAAATGATTATCCCTTTTTTGACACAATTTTTTCTTTATCTTTTTCTTTTTTTAGAACAATTATCCCTTTTGACACAATTTTTTTTTATAGACTAGACTTCTCGTGTTTTTGACTATGTGTTCTAATTCCTAAACATGACACGTTTTGAGCTCGTGATTACGACTCATTTCATTTTTCATTTTTCATCATTTTTTTTTTGGATTTGGGATCATATTTTCAAAACATGACTTTTTTTTTTTTGCTTTCTTTTAAAAAATCAATTTTGTTTTTGAAAAAGAATAATGAAGTAAATGTGTTTTTTTTTGTTTGAAAAAAGGTGAGCACACACATTTGTTTTATGACACTGGTGATAAATAAACAAGAATACTCTTAATATTTCAATAATCATTTCGGCAGCAATTCAGCTACACTTAATGATTACTGAAATATCGACCGACTGAAAACGGACTTAGGAATTTTTTGAAAGTTTTTCACATTATTCAATAATTGAAATAAATAAAGGACATTTGTTCATTGATCCTTGTGTCCTAGAAGTCAACTAAAGGGTGATTCATTTAAGGAGAGATTATGTTAAAGTGGCCTCGAGTCACTTCCATTGTGTCCATCGAGGGTGGACGCTTCTGACAGAGCCGGTCGCAATAGCTCGCGAATGCAGGTTTTACGCCCTTAATTCATTAATTTGTCATTCTAAAATTCTGACCCTTGCCAATAGACAGAGGTATCAGACCTAATAAGAAAATGGTTAAAAAGAGTGCACGTGTATAGATCGATAAACTACCAAGCACACGTAATTTTCACATAAGCATGCTATATACAAAAATTAAATTGGTAATAGCCATGATTAACTTTCTTTCTTATATATACATATGGAAAATAACGCATTGCTCAGGTTTAAACCTCTTCACTCCCCAGTGGAGTCGCCAGCCTGTGGTATCCGATTTTTTACTGTCTTAATTAACGGTCAGAATCCCACGACAGTCTCTCATTGGACTATGAGTTTTAGAAAACTTGGAAGTCGCCACTCCTATTAATATCTGAATAGGGACAGATTTATTTAATAAATCGTTCTAAAATCAATTTCAAGAAAAATCATTTAAAACAATGATGACTTCATATGGATAAGGCTTTTTTGAAAATTGGTCTTTCATACCATGAGATAGGGTTCGGGGTTTAGGTTAAGAGGTGTGAACGTCTGGAACTCGTCTCCTCTTCCGTTCTAAAGAACGGGCTCTTACTAAATGCGTTATTTTCCAATTTAAAGTAATCATGGCTATTAAAAAGAAAAAAAATCACATAGTTTGCACATATACACATTAACCATTTTTATTTAGGACCAATATATCATTTGTACATGGTAGGTTTGAGCACTGAAGTTGCACTACGTACCAATCATTGCGGGATTGGAATCCACTCATGGATCAAAACCGTCGTAGTTCGAGCTTATGTCTCACCGTAAATGGCCAATTCCACTGGGGAAAGAAGAGGAGGGAATAGATTATGAATAACTCACTTTTAGAATTAAACAAATCTATCTGAAACGAGGTAATCACTCCAATTAGTGATTGAAATGGGGTTATGATAATCACTTTAATTAGTGATTAAATATGAAGGATTAAGATAATCACCTTAATTAGTGACTAAACTTAAGAGGAATGATAATCACCTTGATTAGTGATTAATAATGAAGGTTAGGAAATAATCACCCTAATTGATGATGATTAAGGTTTAAGATAATCACTCTAATTTGTGATTAAATGAGAAAAATAATCGTCCAAATTAACGATCATTAAGGTTTGAGATAATCACTCTAATTAGTGATTAAATGAGAAGAATAATCATCCTAATTAATGATTATTAGGGTTTAAGATAATCACTCTAATTAGTGATTAAATGAGAAAAATAATCGTCCTAATTAACGATTATTAGGGTTTAAGATAATCACTCTAATTAGTGATTAAATAATGATTGGAGATAATCACCCTAATTAGTGATTAAAAGAAGTTTGAGTTAACCGCTCTAATTAGCGATTAATCGATGATTGAAATAACCACCTTAATAGTGATCACGTTTATGATTTTCGAGAGGTCTTAGAAGGTTTGCTTCCTAATTGATGGCTTTTAAGAAATAATCTTTATTGAAGATTATAAAGTCATTTGGAGAGAAATGATCAATTTGAGATCGAATTTGGAGATTTGTGTTTGGCTAATTGGAATTTGGTCATTTAAAGCGAGACATGTGAAACGGCCTAAAATCAATTCGGAGATCATAATTACCAATCCAATTATGTCAAATTATATGATTAATCCATTTGAATATGGAGAACACATTTTTAAAATGTAAGATGGATCATCATACAACTTAACTTAGTTAGATTTGCAATTTTTCCTCTTAATTGAGATTGGGTCATTTGATTCATATATATACCATGATATATTGGCCCAACATGCAATGTTTGTAACATTGATTGCTCATTTTATTAAAAAGAGTTGTGGAATTATTTATGAAAATTATGCATAAACATCTCCATGTTTTTTTTATTAATTGAGTGATGCAATAACTATTTACAAAGAATCACTATTATACAACAATATGTACAAAATATATGATCTATACAAATCTTCAATCTTGGTTTTCACCATGATGCTCCTTGATCTTCACCTCCTTGAATGGGCTTTGGATTTCATATCTATTTGTGAATTTGTGAAAGTTAAAGATTAATTAACTTCTTTGATTTTGATTTTTTTATGACAATTTTTATTGATTTTTATTTACATGATAAAATCAGTCATTTTAAGAGAAACTTAAAATTTCATGATTTTTTTATTCACATTTTTGTATGAAGAAAACATTTTTTTTTATGAAAGTTGAGTTAATTACTTTACTTTATTTTCCAGATTGCACTTTTGTTCTTGCACTAAATTACAAAAATCATAACTTTCTGTGTAAAGCGTTAAAATGAGCATAAGATAGATCTATGGATAGATCAGTGAGTTCTTTATGTTGTATTCAAATTTCACAAGTTTTTAGTGACCACTTGAATTATGGTGAATTCTATGTCAAAACTGGTCAAAACAGGACCTTTATTCAATTTGTTCTTTAAGATCCAACTTATTGAACTTATTTTGAAGTGTAATTTGGTATGAACATTCTAGAAATTTTGAAAGACTAGACTGAAAATGTTTACTTGAATTGAACACTTTTTAGACCTTTTTTATTTATTTCCTTAACTGAAAGGAAAATCAATTTTTTGGAATTTAGTGATTTACATGAATGGTTTTGTAAAAATAATGTAAAATTGTTTAAAATTCATATGAATATTATTTTTATATTTTTGAAAAGCTAATGATGTTTTATTTAAATTTGATGTTTTTAGTTTTATCTAAATAATTTTATTTAAAACTTTATTGACAGAACAATCCTAGGTGGTACTGGACAAAATCAGTTTTGCACAATAAAGTTGTATGATTTTTAATTATTTACAAAAAATTCATTTTTTAGAAATTCCAAAGCCCAGTTGCTGGAAACATCTTGCAATTCATAGGAAAAAGATTAAATCCTACAAACAATTCAAATAAAACAGACGAAAAATAGAATGAAATACGAAATTAAAACTGATTATAATTACAGCATCACATTTTCTGTTTATGGAGATGTTTTTACACAATTTTTCTTGAATTTTTTTATGAAATCATTTTTGGTGATGAATAACAACTTGATTAAGGAAAATCACATAATCACATTGTTTCCTAAGAGTCACCCCATTAGAAGTGACTATTCTAGGTGGGGTGATTTAAGGTTGGGAACCTATTAGGACTCCCACATACCCAAATCACTCCAAATATTAAAAAATGATAAGAAGAAAACAAAGGAGAAGTTAGTAGATGATTAAGAAGATAAACAAAATAACAAGAACTTCAACTTTACCTTGCTAGCTCAATGATGCACTTCCTTTTTGCAAATTTTTCTACCTTTTTTTGTGATTTTCTTAATTTCTAAGTGAGTTTCTAAATCCTCTTAATTGCTAACTTAAACTATTTTTGTGTTTTCTTTACTTACTAATTATCTTACTAACTTTTACTTTCTTTTGCTTAAGTGATATTTTTAGAGAGAAGGAGTAGAGAAGATGAGAGTGAAGTTGAATTGTGTTTTTTTCAACTTGGTTTTGAAGTGAATTTTGGAGGGTATTTATAGAGAGATGAGGGAGGTGAACTAGGGTTTCAAAGAGGGAGAAAATTAGATTTTTCATCCAAAAAATCTGATTTTCTCCCTCTTTGAAACCCTAGTTCACCTCCCTCATCTCTCTAAATGACATCATTCTAATGACCTCACCCTAATGACATCATCAAATCTCTCTGGAAACACAAATATTCTTATTCTCACATCTTTTCATGATTCTTATTCTCTAACTAATGGATAAAGGATGTGTTTAGTGGAAAAAGAATATATTTTTATTCTTTATCCAATGAACAATGACTTGACCATCAAGGAAACTGATTAATGCCGGTTTTGGGATACGACTAAAATTCCGACGCCTAATCGCGACTCGTTTTTCATTTTTCCGAAAGACTAACTTAAGACAATTAATGAAAACTCGTCAAATTAATAAAGACGAGCATGACTATACTATGAATCATTTTATTAAAACGGTGGTGGTAGTTATTGACTATGACTCACGAAAATTATATTTCTAAGCCGAAACTATATGACTAATACGCAAAAATGGAAAATCATGCGACGGAATCAAACTTGCGTTCCGGGGCGCGCGCTCCACGATGCATGGCGATTTTGTTATTTTTATTTTTCAAAACCTTTATTTATCCAAAAAAAGGGGTTCAAAATTTGGTGTCTACAGGGCTTCCACCTTTGAGGGAAATTGAACACGCCCATTGACTTGGTGCATTGAGCTCCTTTGCCAAACAAGCCAACCTATAGGTGTAATCCCGAAGCATACAAGGAGTTGCAAAGATAAATTGAGGAGTTGATTGAGAGAGGGTATGTGAGGGAAAGTACGAGTCCATGTGCTTTGCCGGCGTTGCTTGTGCCTAAGAAAGATGGAGGATGTGCATTGATAGTAGAGCAGTGAATAACATCATTATAATGTAGCGGTTTCCTATGCTAAGATTGGAGGATATGTTGGATGAATTACATGGGGTGAATAACATCATTGTAATGTGTCGGTGTTTTCTAAGATGGATCTTAGGAGTGGCTATCATCAGATGAGGATTAGAGAAGGAGATGAATGAAAAACAGCTTTCAAGGCCAAGCAAGGGTTGTAGGAGTGGATGGTGATGCCCTTTAGTCTATATATGCAATGCTCCTAGTTCCTTTGTGAGACTCATGAATGAGGTGTTGCATCCCTTCTTAAACAAGTTTGTTGTTGTGTACTTTGATGACATATTTATATATAGTAAGGGTGTTGAGGAGCACCTTGACACCTTTGGAGCTTGTTTAAGAAGCCGAGGGATTGTATGGGAAGCTGGAGAAGTGTGAATTTCTAGTCTCTAGCATGGCGTTTTTGAGATACATAGTGTCAGAAGAGGGTATTCATGTTGATCCAGAGAAGGTGAAGGTTATGTCTTCTTGTGATAGTGTAAGTATGGATTTTATTGTGGGGTTGCCTAGGACACAAAGAGGGAAGGATGTCATCATGGTTGTGGTGGATAGGTGTTCTAAGATGGCGCACTTTGTTCCTATGCACCAAACTGATGATGCTCTACATGTGGTTGACCTATATTTTAGGGATATCATTCGACTACATGGTATCCCCAGGAGAATTGTATCTGATTGGGATTCTAAGTTCCTAGGTCACTTTTGGAGATGTCTTTGGAAGATGGTGGGAACAAAGTTGTTGTTCAGCACTAGCCATCATCCTCAAACATATGGCTAGACAGAGGTGAATAATAGAACTTTGGGGTCCTTATTGCATGGTTTAATGAGTAAGACACAAAAGGATTGGGATATCAAGTTTTCCCATGCGTAATTTGCATATAATAGAGCTCATTCATCCACTACTTCATGTTCTCCTTTTTGAGGTAGTGTATGGAATCAATCCTTTGCTTCCTATTGATTTCGTTTCTATTCCTAAAAGTGATATACATACGACCGATGCAAAGAAGAGGGGTGGAAGCTTTTAATAAGACATGTGAACAAGTGAAAGCAATTAAGAATAGAAAAGGTGAACGATCAATACAAAGCACGAGTCAATAAGAACAGAAAACAACCAACATTCAAGGCAGGCGATCTAGTTTGGGTGCATTTGAGGAAGAAAAGGTTTTCAAGCAAGAGAAAGCTAAGAACAAGCTAATGCCTCGAGTTGATGGTCCTTTTGAAGTTGTTGGAGTCGTTGAGATAGTGGTTACCAGGTTGATTTATCGGATAAGTTTGGAAGTCAAAGTACCACGTTCAATGTGGGTGATTTATCTCCTTACTATGATGATGAGAATATGAAAGCAAATTCTTTTGTGGAGGGAGAGAATGATGCGGATACAAAGGCACTTGTGCTAGAAGAACCAATCTCATTGGTTGAAGGCATGGGGGTTCAATCTCATGGCGAGAAATCAAGATTTTGTGACTTTAGTGACATGGCTTGAGGATGAAGACGAGTGAAGCTCGTGGAAATGAGTCCTAGTCATATTAGGACTTAGCTTAATACATGGTTTCCTAGTTCTATTAGGAATCTTGTGTATGAGTAGTATTTTGATTGTTTTGGTATTGTTTTGGTATTGTTTTGCTTGTAATTTTTTACTCTTATACTTAGAAGAGATTTTTCTTACTTTAAGCATCTTAGGACTCTTAATTAGAGAAAAGAAAGGATATGGATGGGCATGGTTGTAGCTTGGCGCACAAGGAGAGAAGTGTTTGTTATTGCTCTACTTGGCGCGCAAGCATAATAGGTTGTTAGTTATGTTTACCTTTTTTCATATAATTATCTTGTTTGTTTTAGTTTACTTAGGACTCTTGTAACCGCCTGTATAAGGCTATTTAGAGATTATTTTACATATAATTCTTGATTATTGTTTATGATTGTTGCATAGACTTTACTCATCCATTAATCATTATTCAGGATTGTTTAGTGATTGATGCTAAGTAAATGGAATCCAAGAGTGGTTTTGAGGGTGCTTAGATCCTTGATTTAAAGTTCAGGAGTGTTCTTTAAAACAATAAATATCAGTTATTTAAGTTCTTGTTCGAATTTATTGAATCTTGGATCCAAAAACTTCAAGATTGGCGCGCTAATTGATTATTAGGCTTTCTTGATTTGGTAATCATATCATTATAAAACTAAAGATGCGGTGCTGCTAGTGCAATATACAAGAATTTTAGAGAATCTAAAAGTATTGCCAACATTAATTAGTTGCTCATTTCTTATTGCTATTCCCCAAATGTCCCACTTTATCAATCTTCTAAAACTATATGCGGGAGTATTGTGATTATAATAGTAAAAAGGAGTATTATGCTTATTTATTTATCAAACTGCATGTATCAAATTCTTGTTGCTTTTGCTATTCTTTCTTGTTCCTTTGATATTAATCTTATTTTACTTAGAATTTTAATTTTATTATTTTTACGCTAATTGTTAAAGATTATCAAAGAATAATGATCAACTAACAGTTGGTCTTGTAAGAGAACGTCTACTTTTAATTTAGAATTAAGCAACAGCCCAAAACCCAATGTTAAGAAGAGAACGGACTACCTTTCCCAATATAGTAATTAGTTTAATCTATTTAGTGACCCGTTTAATCTATTTAGTAGCTAGCTTAATTCATTCAATAATCACATACTTGAATCCATTTTGTGACTAGTTTAATCCATTCGGTAAGACCACCGAGTTATTTTTTAAAACTATCTGATGTAGTTCGAGATTCAAAGGGAAACAAAAAAAGAAAAGAAGTGAATGGATATGTTGGTGTCAGATGTCTAGGGATAGTGTTTGGTTAGAGTCAGATGAGTCGCGCTTGTTAGGAGAATGAAGGTTTGAATTTGTCTAATTTTATGATAAAATTAGACAGCCTATTTTAATAATTTGTAGATTGATTAATTTGGATAAATACAAATAAGACCAGACTTGTCTCTTAATCAAATCCGAAAATCCGAATAATTTTTTTTCGATCCGATCAAACCGGATACCCAACGAGTAACTTAATTAAAGAAGTCTCATTACGTATCATGATTCTTGTGCTTCCTAAAACTAAATTTCCAATCCACTTTAAAAATAAAAACAATATCGGATCTCCGATTTTGCTCACCCCCTGGCCCCTAGCCCCTAGCATTGCTTTTTCAATTTGGTACACTGATCCGGCCCGCTCCACGGATAGTAAAATATTACCGGTGCTGCATCCGTAGTAGTGTAGTACCTGTCCTTTGATAGAGGTGGAGTTGACAAAAGTAGACTGCTGAGATGGAGTCAAAGTTACCTTAAAACGCGTAGGGGGTTTTGATCGGCACGGTTGGCATTGTTTAGGGTTTAGTTTAGTTGGCTTGTTTGATTGGTCAAGGCATTGGTCAGTATGTATTGGGCTTTTTAAGTTGGTACATTTTTAAGCCACAGTTTGTCAAAAGTGTTTAAGAAAATTAATTATGGTTGCATTTTGTTTATTAGAGAGTTTGTGGCCAACAAAAAAGCCTCAATCTAAAAACTGCTCCAGCAGGCTTTTTTCATTTTGGCTTAAAAGCCAGCTTTTTAGCCAACCAAAAAGCCAATAACCAAACACTTTTTTTTTGCTGTTTGACCAAATTAAAAAGCCAAAAGCCAATGAAAAAGCCATTTACCAAACACGGCCGTAATGTTAATAGAAAACAGTGGCCCAAACCCCCAAAAAACACAAAGAATCAATCAAATTTCTAAGAAAAAGTCTTGAAAATCATCTTCATTGTCACAAGAATTCCAGTCAAGCTAATCGTTACTCTGCACCTGTCCCTTTCTTCTTCTTTTTTTCTCTTTCTTCTCTAAATTAATTCAGCAACATCCCAACCTACTTCACACCTTTTTTTTTTAAGTACAACATTTTTTCTGCAATTATACAATTATTTGAGTTACCAATTCAACAATCATGACTGCAAGAGAAATTCTTCACAAGATGAAGGTTTGTTTTACCTTAATGTATGCGTTTCTTTTTCAATTTTTTGGGTTCTTTTTATTTTATTTTTTATGATATGATCTTTCCTTTATTTATTTATTTATTTATTTATTTATTTATTTATTTTGTGATATGATATTAAGAGTTTAGTTGGATCAGATCTGCATTGGGTATTTGGGTTCTTGTTCATGATGTTGTTTTGATCTCTGCATCTGGGAAAAATTTGTTGTTTACTTTAGAAATTAATCAGTTAGCCACTTTTGTGGACTGATTATTGTATTTATTCATGTACTTAAGAAAAAAGATGTTATATGATTAATGATATTGATTGGTTTAGTTGTCTGTTTCAATCGGGTAATTGTAAGCTGTAGTTGTGGTTCTGAGATATTAATCCTTATGTATCTCACATGCTTATATTAGCTTACAATTGTCATGATGCTAAATTATTTGAGGATAAAGCATGAAAGAAACGATGTTGTGGACAAGTTGTATTAAGCTTATATTACCTAAACGATGTCTGCTTGGTAGGCGGTAACAAATAGTGGAAATGATAATGAATCTATACGTAAATTTAGGTAGAAAGTATCATGTCAATATCTATTATTATCTATTATCACTTTAGAGGTAACATTGAATGCCGTGAATGGTAATTAAAACTAACGAAAAAACATATGAGGTTTAGTAAGTATATATGAAACTTTCTTTACAAAATTACATATAATCCCACTATCAATGCCACCATTTGTCATTGGCTATCAATTGAGTTGTAGTGCTTTCTGCATAGAGGTGACACTCTTAGGGCCATCACCCATGTGTTAGCAAAACCTTTCTATTATTATTGTGTTTCCATATAAGATCAACACTTTATTTTGCAAGCTGAACTTCATAACATTTGACCTATATAGGTACAAAAAGTATAGTCATGAGAGATGTTCTTAGAATTGTTTCAACATATATTTTCAAATTGTCAACTTTTGATTTCAAGAATACACAATTAAAGATATAAATAGTCACACGTCTGTATCAGAGACCGTGGAAAAGCAAGTGTTGCATTTATTTGGATTTGGGGAAGTATGTGTTAATTAGGTATCACAAAAGAAGAACTAAAGCAAAAAGAAAGTATGAGTTGGGATGATGGAGCAAGTGATGAGTCTCATGACTAATTGAGAAGCGATCATGTAATTGGATGTGACTAGTCAGGGCACCAGATGGCAAGCTAACGTGGAATGTAGAAGGAGTTATTTATTTATTATTTATTCTTCGAGTACCCATGTACATGAATGCTAATGTACAAAATGGAAGAACAAATAGAGAAAGTGAGTTATTACTTACTTCTACTAAAATGAAAGAGAAGAAATTTCACAAAGGGAAAGGGAAGAAAGGATATTATTTAGATTATTTTTTTGGGTGCAAAGAGGATGTAGTGGCTGTAGAGGTATGGGGAAAAAAGCCTTCTTGCTTTCAATGGTTCTTCGAATAAATCTAAGAGCATTGGAGATAGATCTATGAGTTTGTACGGTAGAATTGGTAAAAGAGAGGAAGTTGATGTAGATGAGAGGAAGTTGTTTTAGAAGTTGATTTACAAAGCAATGAACTAAGTAATTATGTGGTGATATATGGAGTATGATGGTATGGTTGACAATATTTTTTGTGGCGTAGTGGTGGTCATTTTGAAGTAGTGGTCATTTTGAAGTTGTTTTAGAAGTTGATTTACAAAGCAATGAACTAAGTAATTTTGTGGTGATATATGATCCGTATGATGGTATGGTTGACAATATTTTTTGTGGCGTAGTGGTGGTCATTTTGAGGTAGTGGTCACTGGTAGAAATGCACCAGCCGTATTTGATGGCCATCCTGAGCTGAAAATGTAAGAACCTTTGAGGGTTTCACTAGAATGTACGTCTTTTGGTCTTTTAGTTGTAAAACATATTAGGATGCACAATAGTTTAAGAGACTCATATTATAGGAGAGTAGCCATATAACAAAACAGGCTTGTTGCAACTAATTTAAAACATCTAAAATAATAAAAAAAAGTTGCAACTTAAAAAACTGAAGTAGTATATGTGTCTTTCTGTAGGACGGGATACCATACTGTGAATGACATTAAAAAGCTAAATTATATAACTTTTAATTTTTTAATAGTGGAAACATGTAGATATAGACAATATAGTAAATCAAAGCAAGAGTTATCTAAGTAACCCTACCTCAAGAATTCCTGATAGAATAAGAATTTTAGGGAGCATTATATATTACCATAAGAATAGTATACTATCATATTCTTGATTAATATTCATTCGAGGCTTTGCTGCGAATTTCGGCATATGTACTGCATACAAGGCTGAGTTAATGGCAGCTGAAATGGGGCTTGAGATGGCAGTGACTCTAGGCATACAAAAGCTAGTTTTGCAAATGGATAATCAAGCTTGCTTGGAAGGACTTCAGAATCCAGAGTACCATGGTGGAGAATGCTTCCATATTCTCAATAAGTGTCGTAGTATAATTAGCTCTTTTCGTTGTAATTTTCAGTTTTTGCATTGTTATCGTGAGGGAAACAAAGTGGCGGATAAGCTGGCCAACATAGGGGTGGGGTTGGAGGATTGGATTTTCTTTGCTAATCCACCTCTGAACTTAGCCTCGCTCCTCCATGAGGATATTGTTGGTGTGGCTACTTCCCGTTTTGTGGTTTAGTCTCTCATGTTTTGTGTTTGGGTTTGTTGCCCTCTTTTGCATCAAAAAAAAAAAACATCTATCCCTAATATCAATTTATACTCGGTCCAAATAATACACCCTTCATCCCAGAATACAGATGTCTTTCCTTTATGCAAAGTCGAAATTCATCAACTTTGGCCATATTTTTCACTAAAAAGAAAAAACAATAATCATTTGGGTTTTTCTTATATAATCGTTTCAATGTAAATTTTCTAAATATTAACTTCTAACAATTTTTATTAATATGTAATCAAGATATTCATGATTAAATGTGTGATTTGGGGACAGTGATAGAAGAAAATGGATCAAGTAGTTTGGGACGGAGGGAGTAAATATATAAAGAAAAGCACAACAACAAGCAATATCTTTCCCCTTCTATTTCAGGGTTTGGAGAGGGGTTGAGGGAGAGAGTGATTTAGAGGCGGCTGGGTTTAATGGAAATGTTTTCCTACTATTCTGTCGTGGTAATTTTTGGTTGAGAAACAACTTTTTGGTCGATCACAACATACGAGAAGACATTGGATTTTTTCACATATCGAAAATGATATCAAGCAATTTACGTCTTTCAGTATTATTATGTTAGTTATACCTGAAAATATCTCTTATTGTGCTCATTTGATGAGTAAACGGAATCTTCCGTAAAATCATGAATGTGATACCATAATCCATGACCTTTTATATGTGTTGCATGCAATAACATCAACAGAGTCTCGAATAGGTGTAAAAAACTATTAAATGTGGGCTCAACTAGCTGTAGTGTTGAAGCATGTTATAAAGATTTAAGAATCATTTGTTGTATCAACTATCTCTACTTGATTTGGTGGCCATCATATATATTTATAGCCGCAATTTGGTTCCAGATACGAATTGTAGTCAGTGACACTGGCATTGTTTTATTATTATGTTAGTTATATTATATATACCTCTCCTTGAGATATGAGAAGCCACGACAATAGATTTAGGCTTCCAATATTTGGATAAAAAATCTCCGTATTCATCATGTTATATAGCAAATTTTGCAGCATCTTTGCGGAAATTATTATACAAGAATCTATCAGAGTGCTTTTTACATTCTGTTACACTTTCTGAAGCGTTTTTCTTTCAATCATAGAGAAAAGGAATTCTATTTTATCAACTTAGTAACGTCCTTCAGGTCTTTTATCAGCTGTAATGTGCACAAGGTTATAGTGTCATGGTTACCTCTCTGTCTGCACAGTTCCATTGTAACTTCAGTGTTTACTGCATTTCAGATCAAAGCTGGGTTTAGCTCTGTGCCACCTGACACTGGGAAAGGAAAAGGCAAAATGTCGAAGCATATTACTCATGGTTTTAATCTTGTGAAAGGAAAAGCAAGTCATCCCATGGAAGACTATCTAGTTTCTCAATTTAAACTGATGGATGATAAGGAGCTGGGTTTGTTTGCAATATTTGATGGGCACATGGGCAATGATGTTGCAAACTATCTGCAGTTGCATCTCTTTGAAAACATACTGAAAGACGTAAAACAACTCTTGTACTTCTGATATATATTTTTGGTTGTATTTTTGTTTCATTCTCGGCTTGTGACCGTGCTGTCTGCATTATTGCACATTTTGCCTATATTTACTGATAGCAGGATAGGTTCTTACCTAGTATATGCTTCTCTTACATACATCCCAGGTTAATATGTGTATTTTATGATGACAAACAGCTGGAGTTTTGGACTGAACCAGAGAATGCAATTAGGAGAGCATATGATAAAACTGATGGAAAAATTCTTGAGAAAGTACCTGTACTGGGAAAAGGAGGTTCAACTGCTGTTACAGCTATTCTTATCAATGGTCAAAAGCTAATTGTTGCAAACGTGGGTGATTCTCGTGCTGTCATTTGTAAAAACGGAAAGGCCATACAACTATCAGTGGATCATGATCCTGGTACAGAGAAGAGAGAAATTGAGAGACGGGGTGGTTTTGTATCAAATATTCCAGGTAATAGATTAGTAAATGCACGTGTTTCAAATAAGGTAATGATGAATATGTCTAGCTCTTCTTTAATTAGGCATACTTATCAATGAATACTGGTCCATATACATCACCAGCCTCAAGTTTAGCCCACTATCGATTTTGATTCATTGTCTTACTCAGTCCCCTGTTTACCAATTTCTTGTATTAAGGGATTTTGGGGAACTTGCGCGATGATATTAATAGTGTTAAAAGGTGAAATTAATCTTCATTTTTTTAATCCTTGTGAGCCTTTGTAGTAAAATTTGCAAGAGCTACAGAAGTGATGCATATCATGTATTTAATGTTCAAAATCTTAAGATTTACAGTGTCTTGGAATCTTTAGATTTACAGTATTGAGTCCTTATATTACCATGTTTGTTTATTTGGAGAGAAAACGATGAAAACCTAAAATATCTGAAGAAGTATGTTGGAAATCTTTGAGATTTTTATTGTTCATCTAATTTTTCATAGTTTTACTTTCTAATCCAAGGGAAAAATTGGAAAAATAAAAAAATGCTGAGAAAACAAATCTAACTTTTCCTAGAATTTAATAGTTTTTCTTTCCGCTAATTTTAAGTTTCCATGGATCTTCTCGATATTATGGAACCCAAACTAATAAACACCTACATGTATGAGAAAGTTACGTCTTCTTCTTCCTTCATTGTGATTTGTATGAGTTATGATATTGTTGTGTATTATGTATCTCATCATCTTTAATAGCCTTTGGTAGTTACCACTTACCACATTAACTTTCCAATGGACCTAAAAGCGCTAAATTTAATTGTTGTGACTCAATGTTTGCAAATTTAACTGCTCCAGAATGTGTGCAGGTGATGTCCCACGTGTAGACGGACAACTGGCAGTGGCGAGGGCATTTGGTGATAAGAGCTTGAAGTTACATCTTAGTTCAGAACCCCATGTAGATGAGATGAAGATAAATGACACAACTGAGTTTATGATCCTGGCAAGTGATGGCTTATGGAAGGTGAGTGTTTCAGTATTATCAAAGAGATACCCTGCTTGATTGACACAAGGGGAAATTGATCGGGAGTAAGTGGGTAATGATGGGGAGAAGTATATGGTGAAAAATTCATTGAATTCACATTACTCATAAGATGCCATTTTTAGGGCAGCAACTGACAGTACAAACTTTAATGAATCATCATAATGGAAGTGCATATATCTCTTTCTTTAGTTATTCTTTCCACAATGTTGATGCAAATCTAGTTGGCGGAAAATTATGATAAAAGGCATAGGGGTCTCAGATTCTAATTTGTTGTGAAATAGCATACTATAATCTGTATTCTTAGTTAAGGTGTTAAGAATATGATGAATGTTTGCCATGCATTTGAGTTCCCTCTCTTAAGAACATCACAATTGCGACTTACGACTATGTGGAATAAAACTTAATCCTTGTTTGGTAGGCGGTACTAAATAACTATGATGTTAATGAAATCATATGTAATGAACTAGGAAAATCCATGGTAATGAAATCTCATCGCCAAAAATATGATTTCCTCGCAATTTTCCATTCTCACTCAGTACCATCTCTAAAGTGGCAATTGATGGTGATGGACAAACATTACATGATTACATGAACATTGGCATAATACTTTCTATACATGACTGTATAATTTTGTTACGTCTTACCACCATTTATTACCTACACTAAACAGGACATCAATGGTTTACTGATGTAAAAGCCATTTCTGAAGTTTGTACCAACTTGTCGTGTTCGACTTTGGACTCTCTCCTATCTTGGACACATTTTGGCCATTCTCTGGGGGTTTATCTTTATCAAGTGGACAATCTTTGAACATGCTAGTTTTACCTTGTAAAACTGATATATGTATGATTTGCAAAGTGGTTGCCTTGGGTATGCTATACTGTAGTGCTTCTATTTTGATCGTGTATGAATAATGAACTTTAACTGTTTATGCAGGTAATGTCAAACGAAGAAGCAGTGGATTCCATCAAACACATAAAGGATGCTCAGTCAGCTGCAAAGCATTTAACAGAAGCGGCTGTCACCAGGAAAAGCAAAGATGACATATCTTGCGTTGTTGTAAGATTTCAATGATATATGCTCTCTTGTTAGTTCAAACTTATGGTTTGATATACTCTGCACTGGAAGTAAAATATCGTGTTTGTGTACTTGAACTTGCTCAATGCTCCACTTGAAAAAAATAATTAACATAGATATTAACATATAATGTATATTAAGCTATCAGCCTATCACCTGTAAACAACTTGTTCAACTCTTAAAACTTCTATAAGTTTTCAATTATATAGCTTATGGTTGAACAATATATTCATATAGAATTTTTCGAGCCTGCCTTTTGCTCTTCTGGTGCATCCTCGATGTTCATGTTGTGCTTTATAGTAAACATTGTACGATGGCTCGAGTATTATGTGCATTCTATTAACACTGCAACCAGTACTGTAGCAACAGACGATTCTTTAAATAATTTGTGCTTATGCAAATGCCTGACATGACGCACGAAATCTAGATTATGGAGATTATGTCTACTCTTTTGTGTAGGAAAAATAATTGCTAGATCAATAAATAATTGTAGATTGACAGAGAATAGAATAAGTTAGACTTATTTGGAGATATCTGTCAACTGAACTTGCTGAACTTGATTTAATTTCGAAACAATTGCGTTGTATCGTGGTATGGAGGCCACTGCCTTAGAAGCGATTTCGCCACCATACCGGTGCAGGCTTCCAATGACGAACGCCCCCCAAGGTTAACACAACACCCCTGAATTGTACACCCTGAACTCAAAGGTTGGAGTTTCTCAAGAACTGCTCAAATCTTTGAGACAAAAGGTAGGCTATGTGTTTAGGGTTAAGAAGAATATGAATAATATATTATTAGTCTTTGGGTAAAAGGAATGTATTTTAATATAAAAGGAATCCTCGTAAAACAAGGAAACTAGAAAACGGCCCGAAACAATACTTTTCTTTTTTCCTTTTTTCGTGTTCCATTGGATTAAATCCAACAATCTCCTACAAACGCGAAACAAGAGCACAACAAGAATTTGAACCGTAAATGGAAGGTCTGATACTTACATACTAGTGTCCAAGGATTGAACTAGCATGTTAGTGAGATGGGGTGTCCCCTCACCTACAAGTGTCCACTAGATTGAACTTGCAAGAGAGAGAAGGAACCCGATAACACATATCTTACCCTCATTGAGAAACTCCGCGATGTCCATGAATTGCACCTTGAACAACATACAATACAGTTGATCATACAATTCATATTCCCTTTCAGACAAGTCACATGTCTTTCACAATAATTGTGAACATACGCACAGTTCAACAATCTCGGCCATCACCCTGGGATTCCAAAAAGCGCTCTAGAATGCCTACAAGTACGACATTTGACAGAAGGAGACCATCCCTTCACATTCATACCCGATGTTCTACTACGTTCAAACAAATTTGAATCAGCCACAAAGGTCATAGAAACATCCAGTCCATTACGTTCAATTAAATTGAATCAGCCATAAAGGCCATGGACTCCAACACAATCCCTGTCGGTTGCCGCCAAGTACCATCAGCTCTACTTTTCAGACCACCATATAGGCTATAGACTCTCACGATCCATTAGGTTTGAACAAAGTAGACCATCCCTTTTACAGGACTATGATACCGACCATGTGAGATCATGCACAAGGCATCACAACGATGTAACCATCAAGTCCATTTCAAGGACTACCCAATCCTACTGGGATATGGAAACACTAAGAGCGGTCAAGCTCAATCTCACATACAATATCTTATTGTATGCCACATTCAACATCACATTGTATACCACGATGTATCTATAAGTCCCATCTTAGGACTATAGATACATTAAGGACAATCACTATTCAACCTGATATCCATAAATCTATTGAGCCACCACAAAGGTAATAAATTGTCCTGTCACTATACCATCAAGCTCACTAGTCAAACCACCAAGTCTGGTAATGGATCCTCACACATCCATTAAGTTTGAACTAGCTGAGCCACCAAACTGGTTATGGTTATGTGATCCCACGTGAGCATGACAAGTCCCAACACGTACGGGACCTCAAAAGCATCCATCAGGTCCTCACAATGAACATAACACCAACCCGTGCATGCTCCTGTCCATATGTGCCTCCATTGCCATCACATGACAATCTATGTAAGCACCTGAAACATCACCAATGT
This sequence comes from Beta corolliflora, assembly GCA_947648045.1. Lineage (NCBI taxonomy): Eukaryota > Viridiplantae > Streptophyta > Magnoliopsida > Caryophyllales > Amaranthaceae > Beta > Beta corolliflora. The sequence continues at coordinate 105,888 of CANSZD010000456.1, forward strand.
AAATAGGTGAGTATTTCATTACCCCCACAACGGCTTCTTGACTCAACCAGTTCAACTCAATGAACCCATTTTCATGGTTGACTCTGCAACCCATCATACTTGTGTTATATTTCATGTTTTGATAATGCCAAATACTTAGGTTATTGTATAGTTTTATTTTAAAAAAAATTATAAAATCCCAAAAATATTGTAATGTTAATTTTTAGGAAAAATTCACAAGAGGGGGCCCAACTATTACTCATTTTCTTTTATAAGTCCCAACTATGGATTATTCCCTGCAGGTCCCAAGTTTACTATCTTGTGATTTTCATAGGTCCTGAGTTACTTATGACCGGTTTAGAAGGTAATATTTTTAAACGTTTACCATCTTCGAACACTTCCAGCAATTGATAGAGACCTATAAACTTGGACCAACATTTAAAAATCTTGCAATCTAAACCGATTATAAGTAATTCAGGACCTATAAAAATCACAAGATGGTAAACTTGGGACTTGCAGGGAATAATCCATAGTTGGGACTTATATATCTTGTGGAGAAAGATTAATTATTTAATCTAATCAAGATATTATTATTTATGCACTTTGAATTTATATTATATGGTATGTTTAATAAATCTATTAACTTAGAATCTTTGAGTAAAAGATTCTCAAGTTATTAGATATTTATGGTTGTTGTGTTGATGAGTATAATCAGGTTAACAATACGTGCCTAAGAAGAAGGAGGAGGGGTGAGATTTTCTCTAACTTTCTGCTGGGTATATGCGCTCAAACCGTAAATGGAAGCAGTTGGTTACCGTTGCAAAAATCGTGGAGTTAGTGCAGCGTTTTATTGGCCATGATCTCTATAACTCGGCAATCATATAACATGGAGAACGTGGAGCAAATAACTGGAATTACAGCAGCTATTTAAGGAGAAAGAGTTGTTCAAAAAAGATACAACTTTCAAGCATTCAAAATTTAATCTTTTACATTGAAAGTTTTTTCTGTAATTTTCTTCTTCTCCATCAACAATATATCATTGTAATATTCATAGTGTTTGGGTAAAAGAAAAATCTGAGAATATCCTTGTAATCAAGAGAGAGAAAGAATGAGAGAAAAGAGAAGACTTCGAGTGAAGTCAAGTGACTGTCATCAGTTCAGGGGGAACTGAGTGGCTGGGAACAAGTTCCTAGAGGAATAGAGAAGGGTCTAGTAATAGGTTGTAAAGAGAGTCTTTTGGCCTATTATATTAAGAAGAGTATTGAGTCAAAATCTCTTGGGGTCAAGGTTTTTCTTCCTATTGGGCCTAGGAAGTTTTCCTTGTAAAAATCTCGTGTGCATTTTCTCTTTCATTCTAAGTTATTTATATTCCACAAGTTAAATTTGAAAATTTTCCCTCAACTACAATTAACCCCCCCTCTTGTAGTTGGTCTAGTGTTCATACTAGAATAACAATTGGTATCAGAGTCTAGTACCTCTAAAATCAGCTAACACTGAGGAAATTGTACTTGCAACAATGAACACTACGGGAGAAAAACTTGATGAAGGGTACTCAACCCAACGCCCACCTATGTTCAATGGCAAGCATTATCCAAACTGGAAGAATCGTATAGAGATCTTTATAAAAGCTGAAAATTACCAAGTTTGGAGAGTCATCGAACTTGGTGACTTCGAAGTTACAAAGAAGAACGACAAGGGTGAGCTGATTCCTAAACCCCTTGAAGAGTTTGACAAAGACGACTTTGACAAAATGGAGATGAACAACTTGGCCAAGAAGCTTCTACACTGTGGTCTTGGTCCCCATGAGCACAACAGAGTCATGGGATGCAAGACTGCTAAGCAAATGTGGGAATTCCTTCAAGTTACTCATGTAGGAACAAGCGAGGTGAAACGATCGAAGATTGATATGCTCATGCATAAATATGAATTGTTTCACATGAAAAATAGGAGCCTGTTCAAGACATCCTCACTCGCTTCTCGAACATAATTAACGAGCTTGAATCTCTTGGAAAAATTATTTCTCTAGAGGAACTAGTTCGTAAGGTTCTAAGGAGTCTTCCACAGGATGACAAATGGATGGCCAAGGTCACAGCATTGTTGGAAACAAAGGACTTCACAACTTTCAACATTGAACAACTTGTTGGTTCCTTAATGACCCATGAGTTGCATCTAGGAACTCATGAGACTGAAACATCGAATCCTAAGGCTCTGGCCCTCAAATCAGAGGAACAAGAAGATTCCGATGCTGATGATGAAGAAGCAGCCATGACCGTGAGAAGGTTCAAGAAATTCTTCAACAAGAATTACAAAGGAAAGGTCACAAAGAAACCAAAAAAGTTGAGTTGTCATAAATGTGGAGCTCCTGATCATTTCATCAAGGAGTGTCCTCAATGGGATAACGAGAAAGCAAAAAGAAAATTCAAGGAGAAGGGCAAGGAACAACAAAAACCCTTCTCGAGAACTGACATGAAGAGAGCCATGGTTGCAGCATGGGGAGAGTCTGACTTAGAAGAGGAGCAGGAACAGACTGAGGAAGAAACTGCCCATCTATGTCTCATGGCGAACATTGAGGACAAAGTGGAATCATCAAACCCTAAGGTATGTTTTAATGCAATTGAGGAGGAACTTACAAGACTTAATAAGAGCCAATTAATTAAAATTCTATTAGAAACCTTAAATGACTACAAGGAAGTTTGTGCTAAACGAGATCAAGTAATAAATGCCTTGAGAATCACTAAGGATCATTCAAATTGGCTTAACACATTAAAATGTGAAACTGAGAAAAGATTCTTTGAACTTTTTTACAAGAGTAGAGCTTTTCAAGAAGCCTTCGAAAAGGTCAAAAACGAGAATAATCTTTTGAATATGGAATTGGCAGAATTGAAACTATTTGTTCCTGATGGAACATTCTCTTCATCTAATACTAGAACTAATGTTGAAAATTTGAGAATTCATTATGAAAATGTTTTAGGCCCTGTTCTTTTGAACTTATTTTGGCTGAACTGAACTGAATTTATTTTATTTTTGCTGAACTGAACTTATTTTTACTTATTTTTGCTGAACAGAACTTATTTTTACTTATTTTTGCTGAACAGAACTTATTTTTACTTCTTTTTGCTGAACTGAACTTATTTTTGCTGAACTGAACTTATTTTAGCAAAACAATAATAATAAATAATAAATAATAAATAATAATAATAAATAATAATGAATAATAATAATAAATAATAATAATAAATAATAATAATAAATAATAAATAATAATAATAAATAATAATAATAATTAATAATAATAAATAATAATAAATAATAATAAATAATAAAAATAATAAATAAATAAATAATAATAATAATAATAATAATAATAAATAATAATAATAAATAATAATAATAATAAATAATAAATAATAATAAATAATAATATAATAATAAATAATAATATAATAATAAATAATAATAATATTAATAATAATAAATAATAATAATAATAAATAATACATATTAAATATTAAATATTAAATATTAAATAATAAATAAATAATAAATAATATATAATAAATAATGAATAATAAATAATAAATAATAAATAATAAATAATAAATAATAAATAATAAATAATAAATAATTATAATTATAATTATAATAAATAATAAATAATAAATAATAAATAATAAATAATAGTAATAAATAATAATAATAATAATAATAATAATAAATAATAAATTATAAATTATAAATAATAAATAATAAATAATAATTAATAAATAATAATAATAATAATAATAATAATAAAAAAAAAATAATTACTTAATAATAAATAATAAAAATATTAAAATAAAAAAATAATATAAAATATAAATATAAAATAAAATTAAAAAAATAAAAAATAAATAAAAAAATAATATATAATAAAAAAATAAAAAAATTACAAATTCATCGTTATTATAATTATAATATTAATAATAATAACAATATTAATAGTAATATTGAAAACAAAAATAATTATTACAACATTAATAGTAATACAGAACTTATTTTTGCTGAACTGAACTTATTTTTACTTATTTTTGCTGAACTGAACTTATTGTTGCTGAACTGAACTTATTTTTACTTATTTTTGCTAAAAATAAGTCCAAAAGAACAGGGCCTTACAAGAAAACCTGGTATTAAAGAAGAATCTGAAACCCTCAAGGAACAAACTTCCTGATCCTGTAAGTTGGATACAAAAATATCAGAATAAAGGAAGAGATTGACTTGGTTTCAATCATAAGAAAAAGAACAAAAAGAAAAAGTATGTTGATCTGCCAAGTAGTAAAATATGCTCTTACTGTGGGGACAGTGGTCACATTGTGTCTGACTGTTCCACAAGAGAAGAACGTAGTGAGAGGAACACATACTTAGTCAAACAGGTTTGGAAAGTTAAGAAAGACTCAAGTCCAACAAAGGAACCCAAGCAAGACTGGGTTCCTACCACTAACTAGTTTGTTGTGGTTCAGACTGAAGTGAGGGGGAACAACCTGTGGTACCTCGACAACGGTTGTTCTAAGTACATGACAGGAGATAATTCAAAGTTTCTCTCACTTTCAGTTTACAGTGGAGGAACTGTGACCTTCGGAGACAATCTTACAGGTAACATTGTAGCCGTTGGTAAGATTGGAAAATCTCAGTCACATTCCATAGATAATGTATTTTTAGTCGAGGGTTTAAAACATAGTTTACTTAGTATATCTCAGTTTTATGATAAGGGAAATTCTGTGAAGTTTACTAATGAGTCTTGTGTAGTCAGCAGTGAAAGTACAGGAACAAAGATCCTTGAGGGAACAAGGAAAGGGAACACCTACATGGTTGACCTGAACCTTGTTCCTAGGAACAATCTCACATGCTTGAGCTTGATTGAAGAGGATCCCCTTCTATGGCACAAACATTGCGGACATGCCAGTCCCTATTGCATAAACTAAGTGGGAAAGACTTAGTAATTGGTTTACCAAAAATTAAGTCTCCAAACTACGGTGTTTGTGATCCATGTGTAAAAGGCAAGCAAGTGAGATCCTCCTTCAAATCCAAGAAAATGGTAAGCACACAATGTCCATTGGAACTCATTCATATGGACTTATGTGGCCCTGTATGAATCCAAAGTAGATCAGGTAAGATATATGTGTTGGTCATTGTAGATGATTTTTCTAGGTACACTTGGGTTATTTTTCTTCATAGTAAAGATGAAACTTTTGATGAATTTCTAACCTTTGCCAAAAAGATTCAACGAACTAGTGGTTATAAATTGAAACATCTTAGATCTGACCATGGTAAGGAGTTTGAAAACTCCAAGTTTGATGAATTTTACAGCAATGAAGGGTTAGATCACAATTTCTCAGCCCCAAGGACACCACAACAGAATGGTGTGGTTGAAAGAAAGAACCGAACCCTGGAGGACATGGCTAGGACGATGATAATTGCAAGCGGTCTTCCGAAGAACTTTTGGGCTGAAGTAGTAAACACAACATGCTACATCATCAATCGAGTCATGCTAAGGCCAATTGCATTGAAGACGCCCTATGAACTCCTTAGAGGAAGAAAACCTAATATCTCTTATTTTCGTGTCTTTGGATGTAAATGTTTTGTACACAATAATGGAAAGGACAATTTAGGAAAGTTGATGCTAGAAGTGATGAAGCTATATTTCTAGGATATGCTTCAAGTAGTAAGGCTTATCGTGTTTATAATAAGCGAACAATGTGTGTAGAGGAAAGTGTCCATATTATTTTTGATGAAACTAACTCCCTGCAGGAACAGACTTATAATGGTAACTTTAAAATTGGTTTGACTCGTCCTGAAGAGTCAAATCATTATGATGAGGAACTAACTCCTGCAGGAAAAGTGAAGAAGCATGTTCCTGAACCTGAGAACCCTGTGCCTGATCCTCAGGGGGAACAAGCAGCGGGAGGAACTCAGGAAGAAGAAGGAACTCCTGATCCTGAAGATGATGAAATGATTCAAACACCTCAAGAAATACCAGAAGCAACCAGGAGATTTGATCCAAAGCCTTGGAAACATCAAAATTCTCATCCCTTAGAGTTAATTATAAGTGATATTGAAAAGGGAACTCACACGAGATCCCAAATGAAGAATTTTTGTGCTTTTCCTGCTTTTCTATCTATGACAGAACCTAAGGATCACATGGAAGAACTAAAAGAGGCATATTGGATAAATGCTATGCAAAAGGAACTGAATGAGTTCCAGAGGAACAAGGTATGGCACCTAGAGTCCAAGCCAAAGAACCAGAAAGTAATTGGACTTAAATGGGTCTTTAGGAACAAACTTGATGAGCATGGTACAGTTGTAAGGAACAAGGCCAGACTTGCAGCCAAAGGGTACAATCAACAAGAAGGTAGTGATTTCGATGAAACCTTTTCTCCTGTTGCTAGGATAGAAGCAATTAGAATTTTGATTGCCTTTGCCGCATTTATGGGATTTAAGTTGTACCAAATGGACGTAAAATGTGCATTTTTAAATGGCTTTTTACTAGGATACGTCTATGTGGAACAACCTCCTGGATTAAAAAATCCTGATCTTCCAAATCAGGTCTATAAGCTTGATAAAGCTCTATATGGGTTGAAACAAGCTCCTAGATCTTTGTATGAAAGATTATCAAAATTCTTACTTTCACATGATTTCATTAAAGGAAAAGTTGATAGAACCCTGTTCCTTCATTCAAAAGGAACATACATATTAGTAGTCCAAATTTATGTTGATGATATAATATTCGGTGCTACTAATGATCTTCTGTGTAAGGAGTTTGCTGATCTTATGAGTAGTGAGTTCGAAATGAGTATGATGGGAGAATTGAACTTCTTTTTGGGGTTGCGAATCAAGCAAACCGAAAGAGGAATGATCCATCAACAAAAATATGTCAAGGAATTGCTGAAGAAATATGGACTGGAACAATCTAAAACCAACCACACTCCCATAGGAACAGGAACAAGGTTAGATGGAGATACAAATGGTAAGTGTGTAAACGAGAAGCAATATAGAGGTATGATTGGATCTTTACTCTACTTAACTACAAGTAGACCTGATATTGCTTTTAGTGTTGGTTTATGTGCAAGATTCCAATCGAATCCCAAAAAAATTTCACTTAACAGCAGTTAAGAGAATTCTTAGGTATTTGAAAGGAAGCAATGACTTATGTTTGTTCTATCCTCAAAGTGATGTATTTTACCTAGTAAGTTACTCGGATGTGGATTATGTTGGGGACTTGGTTAATCGCAAAAGCACATCAGGTATTGTTCAGTACCTAGGAACAAGCTTGGTCTCATGGAGCTCAAAGAAGCAAAAAACTGTTGCCTTGTCCACTGTAGAGGCAGAGTATGTAGCTGCTGCTGCATGCTGTTCCCAAGTTCTCTGGATCAAGCAACAGGTAAGAGACTTTGGTATCAAATTTAAGTGTGTTCCTATCTATTGTGATAATACTATTGCAATCTGCATCTCCAAGGATCCATTTCATCATTCAAGGGTCAAGCATATACACATTAGGCATCATTTCCTTGAGGACAATGTTGAAAAAGGTCTTGTTGAAGTTGAGTTTTGTCCAACAGAAAATCAAATAGCTGACATTTTGACTAAACCACTTCCTAGAGAAAAGTTCGAGAAAATTCGCTTAGAGCTAGGGATGATTAGAATTCATTGAGTATGCTACTTCTAATGAAACCCTTAGTTACAAGCTTACTCTAAGTGGCCAGCAAAATTTTGTGAATTTATTCATACATTACACAGTCATTGTAAATGACTCACATTAGTCTTCATAATACTCCCCTTATTGTCCACACATATACTTGAGCAAAATATGGTAAGGTCTATATACATAGCTTGAACGTGTAACATGCATGAGTTCATTCTTTTTCTTTATCTTAATTTTTTTTTCTCGTAAATATATTCTTCTTCTTTTATTTTTATTTTTTATTTTCTTTTCACAAATATAATTCATTCATCCCCCACAAATAATTTTTTTTGCAACGCTTCACCAGTATACAATAGATCTGGACCAAGGACACACTCTCTAGACTTAAGTTGAAGGTACAGGGTGGTAAGTTGGCATATGAGGTTGAGGAGTCAAAGGGAAAGGGAGAGATTGGGGTCAAAAGGAAGTTTGAGGAAGAGGTCAGTGCTGGGGGACCAAAGTCAGTTAGAAAAAGTCAAAGAATAGCAGAGACTAAGTCTCCCAGGGAACAGGGTCAGGGTGCTGTAACAATTGATCTGGAGGAGGATCTGGTCTCTCCAGGATCTATTGTTGTTGATTTTCCGCTTCCCTCCACTACTAGTCTTCATGGGATTCTGCATTCTATTCAGGAGTCTCTGTCCCTACTGCACACCAGGATCCAGGGTGTTGAGGCCAGAGTAGCCAGGGTGGATCTTCAGCAGGAGCAGATCATAGCTGCTGTGAGGGAGAAGATTGACGTTGTTGTCTCTTCTTTCCCTGTTCGCCCCAAACCCTAATTCCCTTTCCTTCAATTTAATATGTTTAGACAATTCTACTTTAATTTATGGGTTGTACTTAAACAATGGTGGTTTGTTGTTACTTTTATTTTTATCAACTTTTGGATGTGGCTAACACATCAGTTTCTGATGATAATTTTTTTTATCTCTTTTATTTCTTTCATCTCTTATCAGTTCTCTTCTATTGTTTATCTTCTTGCTTTCTTTGCTTCTTTCCTTTATTCTTCTTGAACTCAGCTTGTGCATAACTCATGTCTCTATGCATTTATCTTGCTCTCTATATTCATTAAAATGTCTGGATGGCTAGTATTATTAGATGAAATATTAGAGCTACTTTGCCTTGATATTGTTGTCTTTGATACACTCTTAGAGTACTGCTGGTTGCTTAGATGTTTTTTATGATGACAAAAAGGGGAAGTAAAGTGGCACATAAAAAGATTCTAGTATTCTTAGTTTCTGTAGTGATGATTTTCGATATATCTTTCCTTGTTTTCAAAACTGATATTATCTTTGTTCTTAGTCTTTTAGTCTTTGTTTTCCTCTTTAGTGTTTTTTTAAGGGGATTTTAGTGTTTCTTAGTTTTTCTTAAACATCTTAGCTTTTGATTCTTTTGCTTTAGTTTATTTTCTTTTCTTTTTCTATTTATTTTTGTCGATTTAATATTTTTATTTGCCTTATATTTGCCATCATAAAAAAGGGAGAATATTGTTGTATTCCATGTTTTGATGATGCCAAATACTTAGGTTATTGTATAGTTTTATTTTGAAAAATTATAAAATCCTACAAATATTGTAATGTTAATTTGTATATATCTTGTGGAGAAAGATTAATTATTTAATCTAATCAAGATATTATTATTTATGCACTTTGAATTTATATTATATGGTATGTTTAATAAATCTATTAGCTTAGAATCTTTGAGTAAAAGATTCTTAAGTTATTAGATATTTTATGGTTGTTGTGTTGATGAGTATAATCAGGTTAACAATACGTGCCTAAGAAGAAGGAGGAGGGGCGAGATTTTCTCTAACTTCCTGCTGGGTATATGCGCTCAAACGGTAAATGGAAGCAATTGGTTACCGTTGCAAAAATCGTGGAGTTAGTGCAGCGTTTTATTGGCCATGATCTCTATAACTCGGTAATCATATAACATGGAGAACGTGGAGCAAATAATTGGAATTACAGCAGCTATTTAAGGAGAAATAGTTGTTCGAAAAAAGATACAACTTTCAAGCATTCAAAGTTTAATCTTTTACATTAAAAGTTTTTTCTGTAATTTTCTTCATCTCCATCAACAATATATCATTGTAATATTCATAGTGTTTGGGTGTGAGAAAAATCTGAGAATATCCTTGTAATCAAGAGAGAGAAAGAAAGAGAGAAAATAGAAGACTTCGAGTAAAGTCAAGTGACTGTCATCAGTTCAGGGGGAACTGAGTGACTGGGAACAAGTTCATAGAGGAATAAAGAAGGGTCCAGTAATAGGTTGTAAAGAGAGTGTTTTGGCCTATTATATTAAGAAGAGTATTGAGTCAAAATCCCTTGGGGTCAAGGTTTTTCTTCCTATTGGGCCTAGGAAGTTTTCCTTGTAATAATCTCGTGTGCATTTTCTCTTTCATTCTAAGTTATTTATATTCCGCAAGTTAAGTTTGAAAATTTCCCCTCAACTACACTTCACCCGCCTCTTGTACTTGGTCTAGTGTTCATACTAGAATAACACTTTGCATCTCCTCAACAAAGCAACAAGTCAAGAACAATATGTCAATGTATACACTTATAAACATATAAGCATAATCATTTAGAAAATCACTTTTTAAAACCAGTTCATAAACATGTATACACAACATAACAGTTCATGCTAATTATTCAACCTTCTAGTTAAACCTGTTTCAAACCATGTTCTCTGAACAAGATTAAGATAAAAGGTACCTTTACCAATAACTTGGCTTTACATCCATGAACCACATGAATTACCTCATCTCCAACTTCCATCTTGGCTTAGGATTCGAAACCTTCAGTTTCATAAAGACACCAAGAGTGTGAACATCAAAGACATAAGATCAATCATAGACACATGATCACTAAACAATGTCAAGTTGATCAATCTCACTCAAACAGATACCATCATGATAAGCCAAGATACAAAATTTAGTTCATCACACAGAACTAATAATACAAGTGGTATAAACCATAGACCACCTACAGACCATTCAGGTCTTCTCACCAAGGAAACCTCACAAGATAACTCCAAGTCCCGGAAGATTTAATGACTCTTCCTCCTCTAAGATGTCATTCAAGTATACACTTTACAAATCAAAGTGATACGCAAAAAAATAACAAGACGCTAATGCAAACATAGTCACTAGGCTAGGCAATCTTAGCAACAGGTGAGATAACTACATAGGTCAATGCCAAAACATCAATGAACCTCAGAACCATGTACCTTGCCCATAGCTTTCCAAGCTTACAACTCCAAAGTCTATTGAAGGTCAACACACAACCAAAGTATCAACTCTAGTTCGGTAAAGGCATATACAACGAGTATGATAGGTCACTAATGAGTCATGTTCAAGGTTGCTCTTCTCAAAGCACTAGCCCCACAACTAGAAGTCATAATATCCCTTTGTGACTTGACCATCACCTCCAAAGAATAACTCCAAGATTTCACATAGCTAATCAAATAAAGACTACTTTCTAACCACGAAGGTTACAAGCAAGATTGGACTTTCCTAGCTTAGATAATCAACTTTTTGCTACTCCTTTGTAGAACTACGCATCAACATTACTAGGAGAGACACCGAAGATAATCAGGCAGCAAGCATATAATCATGACTACTTAACAATCATATCAATGACTAACAAATCATCAATGACATCATGAGATTCATCCAACAAAGCTCATTTAAGAAGAAATAAACACATCATCAAATTCAGCACAACAACAGCCACAGAGAACTAAATCCTCACACCAACTGTGTAAATGAAGGATAGAAATCCAACCATAGTTAGAAACCCCCCACAACATGAACGTTCCAGGTTACCACCATAAACCCTATTTACACAGGGAGAATAACCAACAACTTATGAGTTTATCTAACACAAAGTTATAACTGCTGAAAATGACAGTCACCCCCACATGAGAGATGATACCCAAAGTTGGTCTGAAGGATACTCATAATCCTCTTAAAAACCCTCATGTTCTTTACACAAAGCCATATTTAATCTCAAACTTCTGCTTTCAAACATAGAGTCCCAAATGGTCTCACCTAGACACTTAACAAAAGGAATGCTAGCCTCTAATCAATCAACACATGAAACATGATAGCATTCACCAATCATTACTCCAAGTTTACCAAACAAGCTAAGTCCTCAAGAATTAGCTCAATTAATTCAACAACCCTAAAATACATAACTATAGGGATTATCCGAGACATGACTTACACTAGTGGAAAAAAGCTTATATGTCACAACGAAACTGATCCGGTCGGATCCAAAACTGGATCACTTTCGTCATCGTTTTTGCGCGCAAATATATGGGAATATTAACTGATCCGGTTTGGTTTTGAACCGGATCAGTTGACAAAAAAAATCCGATCATTTTTGTCAACTGATCCGGTTCAATAGCCCGGATCAGTTAGATGTAGTGCTAAGCCCACAAACATTAATCACGGGGCAGCCCAAAATGGAAGGAAGGCCCAACTTTTTAGAGCCCTCCTCTACTCCCCATTTAAACCCGCTTCACCCCCTACCTCCCTCTCAAACCTGCTTCACCCCCTCCTCTCTCAAACCCTAACTCCCTCTTCCATCTCTCAAATGCCCCCTCCCTCTCTCAAACCCTACCTCCCCTCTTCTTTCATCGATGCAGCTAACTCCGCACTACTTCGCACCATCTTCGTCGTTCTCCGTCGTTCTCCGACGATACCCACACTATCTTTGACGATTCCCGCACCAAATAACAACAACAAATCCACAAGATTTGACGAAAACAACCGATTTTTCAGAATTTTCGACGAAGAAAATGAGATCTTAGCCCATGAACGATCTGGGCCACGGCGAGAAGAGATGAAGACGAAGATGATGAAGAGACGAAGAGGAATTCAATGAGTAAATTCGATTTAATTTTTCAATTTTTAGGATTTAATCTCGTCGTTTTTTTGAATTATTTTAGGGTTTATCTTTGTAATTTTGTTCGATTTAATTTCGTTTATAATTTAGGGTTTAGATTTGTTATTTGTTCGATTTAATTTTCTCGTTTTTTGTAATTTCTTTAGTTTTTTTTTGCATTTGTATGTTGACATTATTTCGTTTGATTCTTTGCTGTATAAAATCAGGTTGTGAATGGCGATTATTTTTTGACAATTTTCTGTTCTGTATAATTTCCTCCTTGTTTTCGTTTTTGTTTGATTTGTGATTTAGTCATTTGGATTGTGATATTCGTTTTTTTTCTTTTCGATTTTCGATTTTCCATTTTAGGGTTTATGCTTTTTTTTTTTGTAATTTCGTCTCTTTTTTTAAATTTTATTTTTGCCACCATTTACTTTGAGTACCAGTTGTGGTCCGTGGATGGATGCCTTGATGATATGATTCAACCATTTACTTTGATTACCAGTTGTGTTCTGTGGATGCGTTTGATGATGTATGATATTTTTTTTAATCAAGAGATGACTAACTGATCTGGTTCAATGTGAAAACCGGATCAGTATAGCACAAAAACTGATCCGGTTTTCACATTGAACTGGATCAGTTAGCTAGTCATTATCTGATCCGATTTGTAACCGGATCAGTTTTATTTCGTTAACCGCTCCTAGCCCAACTGACCCGATCCAATTCCGGATCAGTTAAGCCCAAAATGACCGGATCAGTTGGGCTTTTTTCCACTAGTGTTAGCACTAGTGTTGCAACCAATAAATCCAAAGGGTCATTCAACCAATCCAAAAGTCTATATGACTAAACATGGTCAACAAATTTAAACTCTACAAGAGTACTACTCCCTTTGTTTCTTTTTGTTCTTCCTATTTTGACTTTTACGTTTGCCAATGCACGTCTTTGACCTTAAATATCTTTCATTGTGTATTAGTAAAAATTATAATGATTAAATATTAATAAAGTACTCATTGAGACGAATCAAACAAGACCCCACATGACTATATTTTTTATCATAGGTTGAAAATAATTTAGAAGATTCTCTCCAATTGTGAATAGTGTCAAGATTCTAAACAGGAAGAACAAAAAGAAACGGAGGAAGTACAAAGCAACTCTAAACAACCAAATGTACGACATGTATATAACATATACAATACAACTCATAGCTCAAGGAAACAAACAAGGGTTCCCAACAATATTAAATCCCATACATGTAAGTTCGCTTCCTCCACCCATTCACCACAGTGAGGCCAATTAACTAACTTGCTATTCCCAAACATTAACTTATTCCCAAATAGGCACAACAATTGCCAAAACACAGGTATAAATCAAATATCTAACAGTGGGACACACAAAATAAATTATGTAATTAAGCTAGACTTGGAACATCAACAATAAGAAAGATTTGGGAACTTCTCTTTCGCCGAGCCTGCTGAAGGTGCGATGAATTCCACATTGGTGCCACTCCTCCAACTCTTATTTGCTTGCTTGAGTGTCTCAATCTCTAACTCAGCCCACATTTACTAACATGTCACCAAAGATAAATATTATATATAGAAAGGGACACATAAAATAACTTGTGTAAATGTGTTAAGAGTACAAAAGTAAATTAAGGAAACTTCCCTTTTATCGAGCATGTCTAATCACACATTTGATACTAAAATTAAGTTCTTGTAGCATGCCAAGAATGCTCCTTGCTCGCAACCCACAACAATTTGTAGTTGCCCAAATTTGCAGCCATATACCCACATATCATCAGCTACCTTAACTCTTTGCAAATACAAAGATACCCCATTATATATCCTTCTTGAGATAGATTTCAAATGATGAAATTACACTCAATAGCACTTGAATGTGTGAGATAACAGTCATTGCAGTCTTGTGAAGATTAATGACAACCAAATCCAAGATTCATACTTTATAAAATCAATGAATTTATCACACCTTTGAGCAGCTCAGTGACATAATCATAAACAAGTGTTTGTCTCCAGATCATGGCTAATGAGAAACTCAACTCAATATTTTAATGTTGATGAACTATTCTTGCCGGCACATAAATTCTTACGCAAGAACAATTGATAAACAAGGCTGTTGTCTGTTGACTTTCGTATTGAACTTATAGAAGGAATTCGGATGGAATTCCACGATATTAAATTTTTATATTTTTTCGTTGTGCTTAATTAAAGATATTATTGGTCAAAATAATACATAAGATGGCGTGAAAATAAGGAGCGTAGCAACTAAAAGAAACACAGGAAGTGTATATAGGTATGTATATAGATCTAGGTTCATGTGAGAACCACCCTTATGGTCAGGCCCAGTCATGACAGTTTTTAGGCCCGGGGCGGTATGATAAATAATAAAAAAAAACTTGTGTTAAAAAAATGTATATAAAGGGCCCTCATTTATTATACCAATCGTATTTATATATATTGTACATTTGTTGTACCCTCTACGGCCTATGCTATCATTCTTATTAGAATCCATTTATTTAAAAACAAATTTATCAATGGCACCCAATGTTTGAAATGAACAACATTTGAGAAATTAGTATAACAATTAATACACATAAGACAACAAATAATTCCTATCAACTTCTCACTTCACATCTATACTAATTTAATTGAAACCTCAACGAACAATTCTACAAACATTAAGACATCAACTTCACATACAAACCCACAAAACCTATCAAATCTCTCAAATAAAAACATACGAAAAACAAAGACAAAATAGAAAGAACCCATCTTAAATATCAATGAACAAATACCTCAAATTTCACAATATCAAACAAAAACTCTATCAAAAACCCAAAAACACATCAAAGTAAAATAACAAAAAAACCCAAGTAAGATATAGAATTGCTAGCAGATTATAGAACCTAGTTTCTCCATTCTCTCTCTATTTTCTCGAATACTTTCTTCCCTAATTCTTTCATACTCAGTTGTATCTTCATTTTCCTTTTAAGAATTGGAGTCAAATTCAGATTCTGAATCCGAAATCTCTCTCCTCGTTGTGGGTTTTGGGGTTTTCTTCGTTTTTTGTGGGGTTTCAATTTAGGATTCGGATTCACTCAATGGTGAAATTGAAGGAACCCGAAATCGCTCTCTTGTTTAATTTTTCTTGAAAAATGTGTGTTAATGGAGAAAAAAAGAAGGAATTATGTAGTGCTTGTGTCAGAGTTTCAGAAGTGATTGAGATTTGAGATGGCCTATCTACCATCATGTACCAACTACCCAGAGAGGGAAGGAAACTCACTGTCAAAACCTATTATTTGATGGTTCTAAACCTTTGAACTTTTTTGCAAAATTTGAGGTAAAACTTTTTTGCAACCACCCCTTTGAACACCCCTCAAGGTCGGGCCTGCTTATGGTGAGAACCGCTAATAGTTATAGTTTTTGAGTTACAAGTTACGATTTTTAGACTAATAGTTATGATGATCTGATAGTTAGATTTTGGTTTAAAAGTAATTTTTTGGGATTTTTTTTGTTTTTGGGGTAAAAGTTGATGTTTCAGGTGAAAAATTTGTGGTTCTCACCATAAGAGGGTTCTCATTAGAACCCTATATATATATATATATATATATATATATATATATATATATATATATATATATATATATATATATATATATATATATATATATATATATTGGTAATAAAAAATCCTCTTAACAGTCATTGCACAGGGCCCCTCTCAAAGCCCATTACAAGCCATATACCCCATCTCCTCTCCCCCCAAAATCCCAAGCAAATTGCTTGGGGATAGGATTTGAACCCTAGACATTACTACAGGAGACTAAAAACTCACCACATGAGCCAACCCAAATTTCTGTTAAGAAGTGTAATATACTATAGTATTTTCCTATTGACACGTATCTATTTATACCCACATAATATATGAGAAATGCTTAAATTAAAACCGTTCTGAACATTTTATTGTAAATTGTTTAGGACAAAAATGTACAAAAAGACAAGACGACAATGGTTGTCGCGGAATAAAATTACTAAGACCACCCGGAACTCATGAGAGCTTACGAGCTGGGGGAAGCTGTTTTCAATCGCGGAAAGCTCCATAACATATATGCTGAATACAATAAGAACTTTTCAGTTCTTATGTCCTCAATTCATAGTTATACTACCTCTATAACTGTTTCATCTACACAGTTTGACTTTTACGTTTGCTAACACACAATTTTACGTGGCGCGCAGCCCTGGTAGTGCACCAAAGGCACCGTGGTGCGCCTGGGGTGCAACCTTAACGTCTCATGTAATTGTCAATTTGGCTATCATTTTAGTCATTAAAGTCTGTCATTGCGTCTTGTCCATCATTGCGTCCCTAAAATAATGCGTCTTATTAGTAATTGAGTCTCGAAAATACGTAAAACTAACCAAAACTTCGCCCAAATTGCCAAGTTGCATGCCGGGGAGCAATGCGCCAAACGCACCTTGGTGCGCCTGGCGCATCGCTCTTGCACCGGACGCACATGCTTTTGCCGCGCGCAGTCTGTGTATCTCATGCTATTGCCAATTTGGTCGTCGTAATGGCCAATTCTGCAATTTTCCGTCTGCATTCATGTAGCATCATGATAGTTCAGAGGGTCATTTTGTCAAAAATGAATTTCACCTAATTCTAAAAGATAAAAAAATCAATTTTTTTTCTTCTTTTTTGGGTCCCATCACCATCAAGTCTTTAGGTGAACGATCATGATAACTTAGGATTATCTTCCTTTTTTCTTTTTTGGGGAAAAGTCGGATATTTTTATCCTGCCAACATACTTATCTTCAAAATCTCCCCATCCTTTTTCAAAATTAATCTCACCATCTTTTTCATAACTTTATTCCATCTCCTATCACATATCTTTTTCAAAAATGCATCCCTTATCCTCTATCCTATCATTCCATGTATATCATCTTATCTTTTCATGTACATCATTTAGGAGTGATGTCCACCTTATTGTAAAAATCGAATCCACTTAGGAATTCTAACTTCATTAGAAGTCCATCTAGCCCATATATATAGGTTCATCTAGTTTCACTCCATTTAGAATACCTCGTCTAACTCCATTCACATTAGGAGTCCTACTCCCGTCTAAGTCTAAGGTCATTAGAATTCTTACCATCTTAGGAGTCTAGAATCCATAGAAGTCTACGCGTAATAGGAGTCTAAATCCACTAGAATTCTATCCATCTTAGAATTCTATAATCCATAGAAAACCATGCATATTAGGAGTCTAAATCTATTAGAATTCCGTCCATCTTAGGAGTCTAGGTCCACCAGAGTCTCATGCATATTCGGAGTCTCACATCCTTAGGAATCTATTATGTTTAGAATTCTAAAGTCATTAGAAGTCTATCAAGCCTAGGATTCTAAAGTCCGTAGAATTCACTACAAGAAAATTGATTTTTTGCAACAATGTTTTTGCAACAACTTAAACTTTCGTTGCTAAAACAATATTTTTGCAACAAATAACCGTTGCTGTAAATATGAATACATTTTCCCTCCACCAACTCCCTAAAGCGTGGTATGTGAAAAAGTGGGCTACTTTTGGCAACAAGTGTTTCGTTGCTGAAAATAAAATAATTTATAACTTCGGGTGTTTGATTGTTGCAATGAAAATATCAACTATTGGCCACAACAGTCGTCGTTGCCAATAAACAGTTTAAATTATTTTTTTCCGGAAAGGAACTTTTTTACGGTTTCTTTTTAGATCTAACTTTCCCAAATGTTTTTCGTTCAGTTCTTAGTTCATGAATCTAGAGCAAACCTAAACACCAAAACCCTTAGCTGTCAGTTTGGTTAATGAACTGCTGGTTGAACTGAAACAACTGAAATTTGAACTGAATTAAACTGAACCTGAGTAATCAGAATCGAAATCAACCGAAAAATGATTTAATCGAAACTCGAAATAAACCGTAAATGAAAAACCAAAACCGAATCGCAATCGAACCAAAACAAATCAGAATCGAAAATAACTGTGAAAAACTGAAAAGTTGATTGATCAACTGAACTGAACTGAACTGAATATGTAACTGAATTAACTGAACTGATTCAAACTGAAACTGAAACTGAACTGAACTGAAACCAATTTAAACTGAAATTGTTTTAAACTGATTTTTAACTGTACCCGAACCGAATTCACATATTACCTAAATTCATGATAGTACTCCAATTTACATACAAATTTTATCATGATAATTTTTTATTAGTACTTAAATTTATGACATATAACTTAATTTCTTGATAATTTTCAACTATATTAAGTTCACTGTTTTTATACTCCAAACTCAACTTTATGATAATGCTAATCGAGCGAGTCGATCGCAAGCAGACCTCTGCTCAACTCGACTCGTAAACTTTCTGATCTTACTCGGCTCGTGCTCGTTGAGCTCGCTAAAATTTTACTCGACTCGTACTCATTAATATGATGTGTTTCAACTCAACTCGATCTCAATTTGCTCGAGAAACTCGACTCGAGCTCGGTTTGCTCGAAAAACTCAACTCAGTGGCTTAGTAAGAAATTAATTCACAATGTAAAAATTATTTTTATTTTAATTTTCACATATTTCTTAAAGAAAAAAAAATGATTTTACGATTTTAATTCCTCAATTATTGTCTAGTATTCCAGCCCATCATCTAACTAGGATAATATGGCTTCGGAATTGCTGGGCCAGTAAGTGTAATGTTTATGCATGCTCTACACTCCTTTTAATAGTATATCATCCCTCATACTCTTTATCACACGCCGATGTGGGACTCTAGGAATATGACTAATTTACTACAGAACTTTCAACATTTCTCCATTCCATCTTAGTCTTCATTATGTTCGATGTGGGAGTCTAGGAGTAATATAATGCCATGGATTGTTGTAGAGTGCGTATTAGTAGCATTAGATTTTTCCCTTTTTTTTTCTTTTTAGAGGATCTTTGCATGCATGTTTAAAGATGAGTGTTAGTATAAACCAAGTAACAAATACACTTCTTTGTTACAATACTTACTTGAAAAAACAAGAAACAAATAAAAATGAATTTAAATTAGATGTTTTGAGTTTCAATATGAATTTAACTTAGAGACGATTAACTTAAATGAAGCATTGCATTGTTATATTGAACCAATCTACTGAGTTACACTGTTCTATATCTGTTGCAACTGAATTAAATGCTTTCGGTTATGAATTCAACTTAAAGATGATTAACTTGAATAGAGTATTGTTATTATCTTGAATTAAACTTAGGGTACTGTTAAAGTAGATGTTTTGAGTTTCAATATGAATTTAACTTAGAGACGATTAACTTAAATGGAGTATTGTTATATTGGACCAATCTACAGAGTTACATTGTTCTACATTTGTTACAACTGAATTAGATGCCTTCGGTTCCGAAATGAATTCAACTTAAAGATGATTAACTTAAGTAGAGTATTGTTATTATCTTGAATTAGTTTATCGACTTACATTGATACACTCATTCCAATAACAACAAGTTTCAATTTAAGTAAATGTTTTGAGTTTCAATTACTTTACCGAATTATGTTGATACATTCATCTAATGTCACATCAATTTCTTTCAGTTTGGCTAAGATACATGAGTTTCAAATTGAATATAACTTGTTAACGATTAACTTAAATGGAGTATTGCTATCTTGATTTAACTTATCGATTCACATAGATACCTTGAACTAATCCACTATTAACTTATTTTACGTCGATTATGTGTTTTCATTTTCAAATGCATAGAGCTTAATGACTAGTATAGTTATATTAATCCACTGATCTAATATAGTAAGAGTAAGACATTGATCTAATTGACTTTTAAAAAAATGTCTAACTCGTCTTTCGAAGAAGTTTATAAGAATTTATACTGATATGAGACGTCTTTTCTAACCAAACATGATGTAATTTGCATACAACTAAAAGTTTGAATATCGACTTATATCAAATTGTCGTATTCCAAATTGTCGAATATATCAGTCTTGTACACATATATCGATGTCACTTTCATACACTTTTTTGTGAAGTACTGTACAATCGGTTTTTTTCGAGGCAAGTGTCAGACTACACTTATTTGCCACGTTAATTTTAACTGAACCTGAAAAAAACAGTTGGCCAAAACCCGACATGAAGTTCCATTTTTATCGAACAAATACAATAATGTGACTAACTTCTACCCGAACCGATGCGATTATTGTCGAACTAATTATGTGATTTTCGTCAATAACTGAAATAAATTGAAGCGAAACTGAAAATAACTGCAACGTATTTTAACTGCTATGGATTCTACTGTTGGTTGGTTTAACTCTTCGGATAAAACTGGTTTAAACTGCAACTGAACTGAACTGAAACTGGAAAGAAAAATAACTGAATTAAACTGAATTGAAAAGTTTGTTAACTGAACTGAACTGTTAATAATTTTAACTGTTGTAAACTGAACTGATATGAACTAAACTGTTTGGATATAACCATAACTGAACTGTTGAACTGAATTGACACCTCTTACTTAAACCTCCTATTCTCTCTTGCCTCTTTCCTTTTGTTGTTCGTGAACCACCGCAAACCCACTCCCCTGCTTCTTGCCTCACCGGGACCCTACCGCTGCTTGCCTTCACTCTCTCCCCTGTTCATGGCCGTAGGGCTATCGTTGCTCGCCGCCACTCCGTTTCCTCTCGCATCGCTCTGCTACTTCACTACTGAACGACACAGCGGAAGTTCGACGACACTAGTGGTTGTTGTCCAAGGCTTTTCTCTCTCTTTAGACTTGAATTCATCAGGTTAATTCTCAAAATTCTGCTCTTTCTTTTTTTGCTCATTTCAAGAATTGACACTACCCAATTTTGAGGAAACTTGGAGATGTTTGTTGATTGATTGTTTAAAGTTCTGCTATTTTCTTCAATTTTTCATCTTTTCTTTAACAAAATTCAATGATGATTAAATCAATCAACTTGTTTTCCTTTTATTTTGCTGAACTTTTAGGGTTTTTGTTTTTGGTTCAGATATTTAAATAATGGGCTTTGTAGCTCTTGTTTTTTCTAGTGTTGCTTTATAATTTCCTGAATAAATTAGAGGATTCAGAGTGTTTATCCAATTCTCGAATGAGCCTTAACGTGTTACTTACTCGTTTCACCCCTCTTATTGTTTCTTTTTTTAATGGTAATAAAGCAATTTTTGATTTCTCTCTACTTTTGTGTCTTAGGTTCTACTTAATACTTGAAGAGGTTCCTAACTATTGTACGCTCAGGTTCTCTGGTTTCACCTCCGTTCCATTTGTTGTTGTTTCATGATAATTTAGCAATTTGTGATTTTCATTTACTGTATGATTTATTTTCTACTCTGTTATTTATGAGGCTCCCAATTGTGATAATGTGCAGATTATTCTTATGTAAACCACCAAATTATTCTCTTGGTGTTGGGTTCCCAATGTTACATCAAAGAGTTACCCGATCTTGGATAGGAGTTAGGTATTTTCCTACTTTTCTCCTTGCCTTCGCACTAAAATACTAATCTTAAGTGTTGAATTATTCATAACATATAAATCTCAAGTCTCAACTTTAAGATAAGTTGTCTGTTTAAGAGTATGCCACATTGCTTTGTATTCTTCTTGTAATATGATTTAATATCTTTGATTTTGATTTTGAGTAGTTTTCATATGTTTGTAGTGCTTAGAATAATAGAACTTCTTTGTTATGTGTTATTCTCGAGCGAATTTGATAGAGTTAAGGACCTTTTAGTGATTCCAGATTGGTATACTTAGAACTGTAAATTATCTAGACAAATATAAGCTGGACTTGTAATCCTGGAACCGTGAAGATCTAATGGAAGTCGGTTGTATGATATTGTATTTTACCTAAACCCTTTTGTGGTTCTAGAGGATCCTAATTTATAAAAAGCAATGTGCCAAAAACACTAGCTTTTCTGCTTCAATGAAATTAGTAATATTGTTAAGACTGTAGGTTTGGCTGTGTTTGCTGATCATGTGGAATCTGGCAGATAGAATGATGGTGTCATATTACCAATGGACATAGTCTGGTGGATATTGGATAAAAGTTCACCTAGTTAAAGAAAACTGTAAGATTAACAAGATTATTGAAAATGGGAGGTACATTGACTATGTATGTTCAATCCCCTGGTATCTCTGTGAGCAACTAAGTGTGCTAGAATAACAACTTTAGTTACCCTTGACTCTCTTCCCTTCTTTTTCTTGGTGGCTCAAGTTTAGATTTACCGAGCTGATTGGGGTCTTGATGGAAATTTTGTGCAAGTCTGCAAGAATGGACCTAATAGCATGCTAGGTTTTTGAATCGAACTTCAATTTTAGTAATAACTTTTGAACATTTGTTTTTAATTTGAATGCAGACATGGTGGTAAGTAAGATGCTAAGAAAGGACATTTAGAGGGGACTATTAAAGAATTTAAAACTTTATAAAGGCAAATGTCTTATATTATTACTTTTTGTCACTTTCAAGTTTGATACAAAGAACAACTTTTTATTAGAATTTTTTTCATTTAATCTGTTGGATTATTTCTTTTTCTTAGTTAGGGGGTGTTTGAAGATGATGGCGATATCGGGTTAGAAGACTAGCATGAATAAGAATGCATGCTTCTCCAAAAAAAATTGTATAGTTAACAAATTGGTTCGTCGTTCCAATTTCTGTGAGAATGTTGTATAGTTAATTATTAGGATCACTTAAGATTTGGGACTATGTATTGATAATACATTTAACTAAACTCTATGTGATGATTAATATAGCTATAATGGGTATCTACATTGATAATACACATATTTATTTTTTTGCAAGTATTTACATTGATTATTCCTCAAAAACAAATAAGATGTTCATATATATATATATATAACCTTTGGCAACAATGATATTTGTCACTGTAAATAAAATATTTGCTCTTTTGTAACAACTGTTTAGTGTTGTAGAAATTTTGAGCTTTTGTAACGACAAATTTTGTAGCGGAAAATAAGGTTCGTATTTAGGCCGATGACAAAATTATGGCAACAAAATCTTTTTAGCAACGAGTAATTTGTTGTGAAATAGCTATTTTTGGCAACGAAAAAATGTCGTTACGAATACCTTTTGTAACAGCATCTCTCATAACGAGCCCAAGTCGTTGTAGAAAATGCTAATTCGTTGCCAAAAATATTTTTCGCAACGACTTCTGTTGTTGCCAAAAATCAATTTTGTAGTAGTGATTCTAAATCAATTAAAACTGCATTCATACTAGAATCCTTTTGCATTTCATAGTCTATCGTTCATACACTTTATGCATAACTAGATTTCATACGCATTTAGGAGTCTCGTTGAATACAAACTCTCCATTTCATTTCATGCATTATTCCACATGTAGTAGTCTTGAACTACAAGCGATCTGATTCCCTCTTTTGGGATATAATGAGACAACCTTTACAGGTTCGAACACATAGACAGAGTCATGCATACATGCATTAAGTCTAGGTGCATCCAAGAAAAGTCATGCATACATGCATTAGGTCTAGTGCATCCAAAAAAAACTCATGCATACATGCACTAGGTCTAGATGCATCCAAAAAAGTCATGTATACATGCATTAGGTCTAGGTGCATCTAAGAAAAATCCAAAAAACAAATAATTCATTTAGGATATGCTATTTTGTTCTTAAGAGCCCAAACTTTGAAAGTTACTTTTCAAAAAAAAAAAAAAATAGATTTCATTCATCTCTTCTTCCCCACCTTTTCTTTCTCTAAAGTCTCCATTGATGATCTATGCAGAATTCAAGAGACATTGAAATGGGTAACACATCGAATACCGAGCAACAATTAGCTGGAATGGCTAGAGACTTAGCCAAGCTTACTAGTACGATGGAAGAAATAGCTATAAGACTTGAGAGTGTCGAGTCTGGTGAGTCTCCCTGCTTCAACAAGAAAATGGAGAGTGTTGTTCATAGGGTAACCAATACCAATTTATATTTTAACCCCATTGATAACATCAAACTCAAGGGAAAACTTCATGAAAAATTCTCCGTAAATGACATCCAAAATTTAAACCAATTGATAACCCAAAT
This sequence comes from Beta corolliflora, assembly GCA_947648045.1. Taxonomy (NCBI): domain Eukaryota; kingdom Viridiplantae; phylum Streptophyta; class Magnoliopsida; order Caryophyllales; family Amaranthaceae; genus Beta; species Beta corolliflora. The sequence goes on from CANSZD010000456.1 coordinate 130,543, forward strand.
TATCATCTAAAGAAATTTTTGTGCAACCATGATCATGAAATCGGTTGATCTTGAACTGTACCCAACGGTATTTCCAATGTCGTGAGACCCAACTTGTCAAAATTGGTTCTATTCCCTGTGCCCTAAGCAAATGGAAACTTGGGAAGACATTACTATACTATTGCTTTTATGAACCAATATGAAACAAACACACAACTGCAAACCTCCCTTAGAGAACTCGAGGTTCTTAAACAAGGTGAAAATGAAGGTTTTACCACTTATCTGAATAGGCGGAGCGAGAAATCAACACATATGGTGTCAAGGCCTGCAGAAAAAGACTTGATACAAATGTTTGTTTCTAACATCCTCCATAATACAAAAACCACCTCAAATATTTCGGTCTTGGTAGCTTTACAAGAGTATATGATGTGGGTATCCATGTTGAAAATGATTTGTTTAAAAAACGCCAAAGACAATGACATCAATACCATAGAAGTAGACATATCTCTAAGCCCAATCGCTCGCTAAGACACTTGGACTCACTTAGGTCCTATCAGCATGCAAAAGGATATGCACCTCGTCTCTTTTCATTTAGAAGGAGACCTCATGAAGACCAAATCAACGTAGTCGTCTCGTCACGCGACGTAGAAATTTACACTTGGGATTTCATTTTTCTATTTTATTTCCCTTATCTGCCCAGTCTAATATAGGATTTCCCCTCTTATTGCATGTACTCGTAATTTTCGATTAATAAATGAGTATTTATTTATTTATCCTTTAATCTTGCATTAATGAGCATCAATGAAAATCACGATTATCGCCTTAAAAGGAAATAAATTTCTAATTCTTATGAAAAAAAGAGACAACAAAAAAATCAAAGCAAAAAAAAAGGGAAAAATAAAAACAAAAAAAAAAAAAAAGAAAAAAAGGGGTGCAAAAATACCGAAAAAAAAGAAGTGTTGCAAAAATACTTCTTTCAAAACCTGTAACCTTTAACCTTCAACCCAAAACCTCCAACTTTAACTAAAAGACCTTGACCTCCATAACCAAAAACTATTAGAAGTCAAATCATACCTCTGTAATAAACCTTCTCATAAACAACCCACAACCATATTTCATAAAAGACAAACCAATGCCCGCTAGGTCGAAAATCCAAAAGGGCAACTTAGGCAAAAGTCAGGGGATTTTCTCACTATCAGCCTGAAGTATGAATGGTTTGATTCTGCTAAAGATACGCAGGAAACCTCACATTGAGGTTCGACCGCTTCAAACCAAGCCAAACCTACATCATTATCCACCCTTGCCAAAGAGTTCTTCCAAATCAATGCCAAATTCATTGCAAATGGCTCCAAGCAAAACTGCTGCTACTGTTATGTTCAGTAGATCACTCTTGAAATGCTCAAAGCTTATGGTCACCTTCCACCAGAAGGCAGGAACAGGAAAGCGGGTGTACAAGAAGTACTCGACTTCAAGGTTTGGTTGTGCAGCAAAAATTTATAGTTTACAATGGAACAACTACTTAATTTTTCTTTTTGTTTTTGGTGGTTTGAAAGCTAATGATCTTGATTGGCTTTTCAAAGTTTGATTTTGACATAAATACCACCTTGGCTAGTTGATTATGTTTCATGAACGCATCCACTTCTATTTCACATCATTCAACAATCATTCGACAGTTTTAAAACACGTAGTCTTATAGCGTGCGTAGCAGTATAGCTAAGCCCAATAACTTCAGTTTCTCCTTTCGGTTTTAATTGATGATGAAGGGTTTTATATTTTTGATGTATGAGAGACCCACAATCTTCTATTAGGTATGTTTTACAATAAATTTGACTCCCTAATCCCAAACAAGTCTTTGCAGTAGCTTATTTAATTGTTGAAAGTGGTGCTTGTTACGTATTTTCCTTGTTATGATATTCAGGATCCATTTTCTCTATCATTCCCTGTTATGTTCAGTTAATGAAAATAAGGGGACAACAGCACAACAAAGGATCTGGACAAATACATTCATGCTTTAAACAAAGGATCCATTTTTTCTGTCATTCCATGTTAGTTAAAATTTTCCATTCACTTATTAAAGGCGCCTTTGCATTCACATACATTCATGCTTTAAACCAAGAATTCCAAGACATCTGAATGATAAATACACTCATCTCATGCCCAACGTTAATTTCAAGAGCACCAACAGACTTTTACAGCATCATGAATCTCCATGCGTTTCATAATCAGCACCCTCTTAGTTTTTCTTTGCCTTTCATGGATGGAGTTCCAGAATAGGTCTTATATTGCTATTATAATGCAAGACTTTGCCAACTTTCTCACTTTATCCATGACATCATTATTCAAAGTTTGCCACAAAACACGTATTTACTAACACATGTTTTTACACCATAAAGAGGGTACTTCAGTAAGAAAAAGATTGTAATTTCCATATCATTGAATAATTACACCTCCGACTAAGAAAAGTTCAATGTAATAGGTTGTTGTCATCACTTTATTTGATGTTTAGTAGTTAATGTAGTTAATGCTTTAAGTATTGTTTATGTGGCTACTTCTGTAATGGATGTTCACTTGTACTGTTTTAAATTGTTGTCTTCTAAGATGTAGTATTATTTTATGTACTTATTATCATTGTTGTAGTCATTTCATCTTTAACATAGCATTGTGTTCTCACCTCAAAATTAATCTACTAGAATTTGTATTGTATTGTCAACTCACCAGTAACATACTACACTTAGCATTGTATGGTCACTTCATCTTTAACCCATTACACATTGCATTATATGATCACCTCACATTTAACCTACTATACTCACCATTGAATGGTCACTTCACAATTAATTTAATGGACTCACCCTTATGTGGTGACTACACAACCATATACTTGTATAAATACTATATGTAGTGCCCATGCAAATAAACATATACTACCAAAATAGCCACTTCAACAAAATGTTGTCTCAAATCTCTAGCACCAGTTCTTCTAATTTAGATGATGAATCTGCTTCACAATATGAAGCCATTGATGAAACAATTAATGATTAGTTCATTAAGCATAATAAAACACTAGAGCAAACTCCCCGTCGACGACGATGTCAACCACCACAACATGTGCAACATGAACATCCTAAAACTCCCCTTCCATTACCAACCATGGATAGAGGTCGAGAACAAGCGCACATTCAACTATACAATGATTATTTCGCTATCAATGCTGTATATGGTGATAACATCTTTTGGAGGAGATTTCGCATGAGAAAACATGTGTTTCTACATATCATGGAGGTCGGTACAACCAATTAATCTTTCTTAATTTACATAGAGAGTGGATACGATAGGAAGAATGGGCTTATCTCCATTGTAAAAATGTACAACAACCATACAAATGTTAGCATATGGCATGTCAGTTGATGCAGTTGGCGCGTACTTGCGGTTAGGTCGCACCAGTGCCGGTAAATCCCTTTTAAAATTCACTGAAGGGGTGATTGCTTGCTTTGGGGAGCAATATTTGAGAAGGCTGACGAACACGGATTTAGAGAGGCTTTCTAGGTCAAGGAGAGCGACGTGGCTTCCTAGGGATGATGGGAAGCATTGATTGTATGCATCGGGATCTTTGGATTTGGCATAAATTCCTTTTTCGGGATTACAGGTTCGTGTAATGATCAATAGGTTGCTTTTATCTAAGGGGTTTCCCTTCCATAAACTGATAAATGAAGAGTATTTGCCGGTCGTCAATTAGCAGTCGTGCGCAAGGATGTTCAACGTGCATTTAGAGTTTTAATAGCGAGATTTACTATTATACGTAAATCATCACTTGCTTGGGATGATGACATATTAAGCAATATTGTGGTTGCTTGCATCATCATGCATACTAAGATTGTTGAGGATGAGCCATAATCATATATTCAAAATGCAGACACCACAAAATTCAATGAAGACCGGCCCCGAAATAGGGGTAGTGCAAAGTGCAGCAACAAGTATCGATGTCCCCATTTGAATATGCTAACGAACGTCCTTTTAATATGAATCAATACTTGGCTAGAAGGGCAGCAATACACGATAAGCCAACCTACATCTCTCTTAAATCAGATTTAATTGAGCATATTTGGCAACGATATGGTCGTAATAACGAACAGTAGTCTTAATATCTGGATGATTCAAGATAAGTAGTTTGTAGTAGTAGTTATTTATAATTTTATGTCGAAGTTGTTGTTTCATTCTCATGTTGTTAAATACATAAAATTAAATAATGATTGCGTTAGTAAATAATCCCAACTAAAACTTCTTATTTTTTTAATCCAAATTAATTACTATTAAAGGAATTAAATTAGGATTGTAAATGCACAAAATAATTTTATTTATAATATTGTATAATATTAAAAATATCAAAAGGTATAAATAATGTATTGATGTAAGAGAGAGAAAATGGGGTGGGGTATAGTAAAAAGTAGGAGAGATAGAAGGATGATGTTTTTTTGGGGGGTCATAACTGGGGTGCATTTGTCAAAATGGGTCATAAGGCATGATCAACTTTTGTAAGATGAGAGAGAAAGTTGATGAGAGAGAGGGATGACATGTGTTTTTGGGGCATGAGTGACCATGCTCTAACAATCATAGCTTTTAGGTGAAGCTGCCAATATAATATCCGAAGCTTGCTAGAAAATACTAATCTAGATTTAAACTTCATCGGTCAGTAACGGGACAAAACCCTTCCTAATAATATTGGTGCACTCTTATAGAATTCGAACACGAGACCTTTAATTAAGTTGGAACAACTTACGGATGCAAACATGTGTTACCATATTATTATTGGTGTCTATCATCAAGTCATCCTCGTGAATTAGTGGTCAAGTCAATGTCTCATCATTTACCTATTAGTTATCATCTACACAGTTTTCATCTCAATGATCTCATACATAAAAATAGTCTCATGAGCATAGCCATTGGTAGATCTAGGATTGGGATCATGAAGAGAGAAAGAGAGAGAGAAAAAAATTAAAAAAATAGGGAAGGGAAAAAAGGGAGAGAGAGAGTGTGTGTTGCATAGGTCGTGAGAACGATCCAAACATAAAGAAAAAAAGCAGATAATCTTCCATGTGGCGCGCGCTGGGTGGAAGAGTAAACTGGGCACGGGGCCTACGTCCTACGCATGGGAATCATCCAACCGTCTTCCGTTCATCAATCCAATGGCTGGGATCATCTTGAATTTGTAACGTTGCATTTTTTTTGCAACGGTAATATTCAGTAGTAAACATTTTTTGTTGTCTATAAATAGAAATCAATATTGAGCTACTTCTACACCTCTCATTTTTGAGTTAATTTTGTTATTGAAAGTTATATTTGTTTCCTTTCAACAGATAACCACCGCACAAAAATATATATTCTCTAATAATAAATATTTAATGCAATATTTTATATTAATATATTTTTTGATTACATATTTGAATCGATAGTTACCATATCGCTTCATTAAGTACGATATTAACGAAATTTAAAAATCCATAATAAATGAAAACATGGGATGAGGAAATTGAGGAGAGAGATTATATGGTGGGGTATGGTAAAAAGTTGGAAAGACAATGTGAAGTTCCAAAATTATAGATAAATATTAGGGTTAAAGAAACCATAAAAAGTAATACTCCCTCCGTCCCATAATATAAGTCCTGATTATGTTTTTATATGGGAATAAAGGTAAGTGGAATCTTGTTTTATTTGGGTAAATAGATTCATTTTTATTGGAAAATACTTTACATTATTTTTTTCTTTTTAACAAAAAATAAAAACTGAACATTTAATGTTGCATGGTTTAATGTGTAGAGAAGTTCAATGGGGGAAAAAATCCCATTTTGTCATTAATAATGGGTGCATTGGGAGCTGAAATTATGAGTATATTTTGGGAATTAAATTATTTTCATGAGGGTATTTTAGGAATAATTAATGATTGAAAATAGAAATAGGACTTGTATTTTGAGACACCTTATAAGGAAACATGACTTATATTATAGGACGGAGGGAGTAGTAGTTTATGAATGAGGTGGACAAAAGAGGAAGTATTGAAATAATTTACAATCTAAAATTTTGGATCATCCAATAGCCATGGTTTAGGTCATTAATTAAACACCATGATGAAAGGTAAATGGAAAAAGTAATGTTTCCTAGGAGGGTACCTATCAATAACAGACAGCAAGGTAAACAAGAATAATAATAATAATAAAAAGAATAGGAACATTTGAAATGTCTGCTGAGATGTTATATTTTGGTGAAGATTTGGTTGCATATTAGGTCAAGGGATTGTCACAGTATTACAACTCACACAGGAATGGTGAGAGAGAGGAAAAAAAACAGCCCATGCTCAGTTCATCAAAGTGATCAATTCTTCCTGCATGGGGTCCCCTCCACATGCATTTCATGAGCAGCCCCTCGTATTCCCAACCCCTCTCTCCTTGAGCAGGCACAGGGCCATAGTTGTGGGTGTGCAAAGAGCCCCTCCGCACAGGGCCCCCAGTTCAAATTTTTTTAGTTTTATTTGAAAGAGCCCAATTTGAAAAATATAATGCTTTGTAAATAGTAAACGGCAAACGCTCCACATCTTCATAATTCACACTATCCCCGGCCCTATCATCTTCCTCAATCTCGCTCTTTCACCAAAAATTCAACCTTCCATATCTTTAAGTTTACTCTTTAGTATTGCCATCAATACTTTTTCATAATTATCAAAAATAAAATCAATCCATCAATTAGTATTGATTTTCTCCACTCTCTATGAAAAATTTGTGGTCCTTTTCTCTCACTAATGGGAAAGAAAGGGCCAAATTTCTATTTTAGAATAGGGCCCCATAAATATCCAAGACGGCCCTGTGAGCAGGCAGGAGCTTATGTCCATAATTTTTGGACTACTTGTGTATACCACTTGTTATTCGTTAATTATTATGTAATTTAAATTTTAACTATTATATGGTGGATCATGGTAATAATAATAACTAATAAAAAAAGAATGACACATGAGTGGTACAATTATTGCAAGACGGAAGCTTTTGACACTCCCTTATAAATTGAAAGACAGTGAAAGGGTAGAAAAAATTTGAATTCATACCCATTCACTGCTTCATGAATATATCATGAAATTCATGATGGTGCTTGGGACCAGTGGCGGAGCCAGTGTAGGGCACGTGGGGTCACGTGACCCCTCGAATTAAAAAATTATTTTTAAGGATTTTCATTAAAAAAAAAAAGTTGACTGCGTCAGACGCAAGCTTCTGCGCAAGACGCAAGATACTGCGCAAGACGCAAGAATTTGCGCACCAGACGCAAGCAACTGTGTCAGACGCAAGGTTCAGCTTAAAGATCAGTTTTTGTTCGAATTCAATGTATTTTGGGGGAAAATAACCCATTTACGTTTCTGGGTTTTGTGTGATTTGGATTTCTGCTATAATATGTCTTATTTGGTACAGAATTGAAAAGTGGAATTGGGTTGTTAGATTCACCATCATTACCTCCTGAAGGTGAGATTTTTATCTTTCTTTCTTTCTTTTTATGGGTGAAATTTGTCTATCTTTTTGGGTATTGCATTTTTATATACTGACACAAGTATATATACTAAATTGTTTTTATTTTAAGCAGAAAAGGAAAATGAGAATTTACATCCAGTAATAGCATCATTACTTACTAAAGGTGAGATCTTTTTGCTCAATATATTTGTGTTTTGGAAGGAAATTAGTCAATTACCAAGTTAGGTTCCAGTATAATCTACCATAAATTTGTTGAATATATATGTTGAGTTAGTCATTTATGATATATTATAAGTTTTAGAGCCTTTGAACTGAAGGGTGTGAATTTCCCTACACATTATGAGGCCTATGTGGTCACTGTTTATGATGGTTATGTTTTGGTTTGTTACCTTTGTCGCTGTTAGTAGCTCTAAGGGCAGCTCAGAAGTCAGAACATGAACTAAGTTTGGTAAACAATGGATCTTTTAATGTTGGCTTATGCTTTTTTAAGTACGCTAATGGCTGAACTGTTATGATATTCATAATTTAGCAATTCGGAAATATGTCTTCTCTCTTGGTTCACATAGTACCTTCAGAAACTAGTGTTTTACGAGCTCAGAACATGAACTAAGCAGAAAAGGAAAGTGAAAATGGGTTCAAGAACAGAAGGGTCCTTTGTTGGGGATTTTTGAAGGAAAACACATAGCTTTTGTTCGGGATTCGATGGCAAGAAACCAATTAGAGTCTTTACTATGTATGTTAGGCTCTCTTTCGCCTCCTAATTTTTGCGTTGTAGAATTTTTAATACTGAATATCTTTTCTCTTATTTTGTGACCCCCCGATTTTGAAATCCTGGCTCCGCCACTGCTTGGGACCCATTTCTTAAAAACATCTACCTGTGATATTCTTCAGACAGATATGGATGGTTATATGCGTGATTTATTTCTTCTGATTTTGGTATAGAAGCCCATTTTTGTAGTATAAGATTTAGGTCTCATGTCAAATAATGTCGATTCTGATCATAAACCAAAAGTATTAAGAAACTCACGTACGTAGGTTATTATTGGAGTGTTATTCTACATTCCTGATTGCTGTCCTTCACAATTTCCATGCACATCTTTGTGAAACTCATATATGAACTATATATTTATTTTTTTGACATCGTGAATATGCATGTGAACTATAAGTTCGTATACTATACTTTTACAAGTAACTCATTGCTTTTACAAGTAACTCATTGTATGGATCTGCAGCCAGCAGGCATAAGTTACTTGTTCATATAGTTATGGCATGGATGCATGGGGATTGATATATATTATATTAGATGAACATTACTTGGATGCACAATTTATCACCCTCACTGAAGCTAGCGTATGTTGAGCCATTGGAACATATGCGAGCATAAGATATTTGACTATTGTTGGAATAAATCCAAGAGAACGCAAAGATAATCTCCGGCTCAGGAGTTGCGCAGCACGCAAGGTGGATGCCTCGCACGCATCTTTGTGCGTCTGGCGCGGTGTCTCTCTGCGTCTGGCGCAAGGTTGGAATCTGGCAGCTGGCCTGATTTGCGAACCGCCCGACCGAGTGAATGGTCGCCCGCCCGGGCAATGGTCCGCCCAACCGGGCGAGTCGGGGTTCTATCCTTCTTCCAGAATTTTGCTTGCGCACCGACCAGGCGAGTTCCGCCAGCCTGCCCGGGCGAACGTGATTTTTGGCGGTGTACGGATTTTCGCGTTTTTGTTGGTTATTTTATCTTTCCTATAAATACATTTTTATAAAATCCGATTAAAAAATTCTCTCTAACCCTAAAACACAAGCCTACCATATTCATCTGCGATTTGAGCAGTTCTTGAGAAACTCCAACCCTTGAGTTCGAGGTGTAGAATTCTTGGGTGTTGTGTTAACCTTGGGGGGCGTTCGTCATTGGTAGCCTGCACTGGTATGGTGACGAAATCGCTTCTAAGTCAGTGGCCTCCATACCACGGTACAACGCAATTGTTCGAGATTAAATCAAGTTCAGCAAGTTTAGTTGATAGATATCTGCAGATAAGTTTATTATATAATATTATTTGTTTGTTTATTCTTCATGAATATTTTAAACATACTAATTATTTCCAAAAATTTAGTAGAAGTATTTCTTGATTGTTATATTCATGTTGATGCACAATTGATTCTAACCTAATTTCAATTATCTACCTTGGAAAGAAGTCCTTGAGTATTGATTATTTGTTTAGGTATGGTTAGAAAAATTAAGTCTTATGAATTGACTTACAATGGGATATGAAGAGTGGATTAAAGGTCTTGTGGCTATCCTAATGTTAGGCAATGATTGGGAAATTTATTTCCTTTGAACTATATATTTTATATATTTTATGGAGAAATCTAGAATTGTAAATTCTAGTGCCCACAAGGTGTTTGATGAAATTACTCAAGGAGTAAATTCATGAAGGGAAGTATCCTATGGAATTTAAGTTTACTATACTTTAACTTTGCGACATAATTTATACTTGTGTTGATGTTTTGTTGCATTGTTAGTCAATGTTAAGGTTGAGTTAAGACTTGAGACGTTCAAGTAAGACCATCCTGTGGTGGATATGCATATTATGGTGGCGCGAAAGAACACTCCATGAAAACGTCGTTTCATGGAAAGGAACCAAAACGTTGCGAAGTGGGAACCTTGAATGGTAGGATCACGTAAGTCCATATGATTACTAACTCCGGCACACTTAGGGAAGTTTTTTCTCCTTTTATATATATTATCAAACCTCTAACTTTACATGAATTATTTTGTGCCCCATTGCTTTATATAATATTTACTTTTTGGTGATATGTTAATCAATGTGGGGGTTGAGTTAGAGGTTGAGACACTCAAGCAAGCAAAAGGGAGTTGGAGGAGTGGCAAGTATATGGAATTCATAGCACCTTCAACAGGCTTGGCGAAAGGGAGGTTTTTTCTCCAATCGTTAATATTCCAAGTATAGCCTATTTGCATAATTAATTTTATGTGTGCATTGCTTGGTACTTAACTTATACTTGTGTCCTCAAACTGTTAGTTTCTTTCGAGGAATGAGTTTGTGTTTGCGACTAATGAGTATATGAGTTTGGCTTGCTTGAGTAGACATGATGAGAAAGCAAACTTCATGATTGACTTTTTTGAGTTATGAGTTGTATACTTCTACTTATGACATATATGTTGTGTACAGTTGATACTGGAGTTGTCTGTAGTACTCTTGAGCAGTATTTCTGTTGACCATGTTTAGTCGTGAGGATTTGTAGATTGGTTGAATGACCTTTTGGGTTTATTGGTTGCAACTCTAGTGCTAAGTCGTGTCTCGGAGTAACCCCATAGTTATGTCTATTAGGGTTATTGAATTATTTGAGTTAATTCTTGACGATCTAGCTTCTTTGGTAAACTTGGAGTAATGATTGGTGAATGCTATCATGTTTCATGTGTTGATTTATTAGAGGCTAGCATTCCTTTTGTTAAGGGTCTAGGTGAGACCATTTTGGACTCCATATTTGAAAGCAGAAGTTAGAGATTAAATGTGGCTTTGCGCCAAGTGAGTAAAATCATTTAAGGTTGAAAGAACATGAGGGTTTTTAAGAGGATTATGAGTATCCTTCAGACCATCTTTGGGTACCATCTCTCATGTGGGGCTGACTGTCATTTTCAGCAGATATAACTTTGTGTTAGATAAGCTCATGAGTTGTTGGTTATGCTCCCTGTGTTAAGAGGGTTTATGGTAGTAACCTGGAACATTCTCATTGTGGGGGTTTTCTAGCTATGGTTGGATTTTTATCCTTCCTTTACACAGTTGGTGTGAGGATTTAGTTCTTTGTGGCTGTTGTTATGCTGAATTTTATGGTGTGATTATTTCTTCTTGAATGAGCTATGTTGGATGAAACTCATGATATCATTGATGCTTTGTAAGTCATTTGTGTGATTGTTCAGTAGTTATGACTATGTGTTTCTTCGCTCGATTCTTTTCGGTGTCTCCTAGTAATGTTGATGTGTAGTTCAATAAAGGAGTACCAAAAGGTTGATTATCTAAGCTAGCAAAGTCCAATCTTGCTTGTAACATCCGGGGTTAGAAAGTTGTCTTTGTTTGATCGTCTATGTGAGGCCTTGGGATTATTCTCTGGAGGTGATGGTCAAGTCACAAGGGGATATTATGACTTCTAGTTGTGGGGCTAGTGCTTAGAAAGGAGCAAGCTTGAACATGACTCATTAGTGACCTATCATACGTTTTGTGTATGTCTTTTTGCGGACCACAATCAATACTTTGGTTGTGTGTTAACCTTCAATAGACTTTGAATTAAGTCGTAAGCTTAAAAAGCTATGGGCAAGGTACATAGTTATCTCACCTGTTGCTAAGTTTGCCTAGACTAGTGGATGCGTTTGCATTGGGATCGTGTTATTTGATTGCCCCTCAAGTTGATTCGTAAAGTGCATATTTGAATGGCATCATAGAGAAGGAAGAGTCATTAGATCTTCTAGGACTTGGAGTTACCCTGTAATGTTTCCGTGGTGAGAAGACCTAAAACGTCTGTAGGTGGTCAATGGTTTATACCACTTCTATTATTAGTTCTGTGTGATGAACTAAATTTTGTATCTTAGCTTATCATGAAGGAATCTGTTTGAGTGATATTGATCAACTTGACATTGTTTGGTGATCATGTGTCTATGATTGATCTTATGTCTTTGATGTTCACACTTGGTGTCTTTATGAAACTGAAGATTTCGAATTCTAAGCCAAGTTGGAAGTTGGAGATGAGGTAATTCATGTGGATCGTGGATGTAAATCCAAAGTATTGTTAAAGGTACCTCTTATCTCAATCTTGTTCAGAGAACATGGCTTGTAACAGGTTCAACAGGAAGGTTGAATAGCTAGCAAGAACAATTATGTTCTGTATATATGTTTTTGAACTGGTTTTAGAAAGTGATTTTCTAAATGATTATGCTTATATGTTTATAAGTGTATATGTAGACATATTGTTCTTGACTTGTTGCTTTATTGAGGAGATGCAAAGTAAGATGGGTTGCAGAGTTAACCATGAGAATGGGTTCATTGAGTTGAATTGGTTGAGTCAAGAAGCCGATTGATGAGGAAATCCTTGGCAAGTTACCTGTTGTGGGGGTAATGAAATACTCAATTATTTACATTGTGATATTTCAGGTGCTTACGTACATTGTCATGTGAAGGCAATCGATGCACATATGGATAGGAGCATGCACGGGTTGGTGTTGTGTTCATTAAAAGGACCTGATGGATGCTTTTGAGGTCCCATGTTGGGACTTACCATGCTCATGTGAGGTCAGATAACCATAACCAGTTTGGTGGCTCAGCTAGTTCAAACTTAAGGGATGTGCGAGGATCCATTACTAGACTTGGTTGTTTGAATAGTGAGCTTAATGGTATAGTGACAGGACAATCCATTACCTTTGTGGTGACTCAATTTATTTGAGCTTGATGGATTGAAGAATTTATAACCTTTATGGTGGTTCAACTGGCAATTGAACTTGATAGATTCATAGATTTCAGGTTGGACAATGATTGTCCTTAATGTGTTTATACTCAGTTATGCAGAGATTGCATTTGATTGAGATCCTGAGATGGGATAGTCCTAAGATGGGACTTATAGACTCACCGTGGCATACAATGTGATGTATGTGGCGTACAATGAGATATTGTATGTGAGGTTGAGTTTGATCGCTCTTAATGTTTCCATATCCCAGCAGGCTTGGGTGGTCGTTGGAATGGACTTAAATGGTTACACTGTTGTGATGCCTTGTAAATGTAAATTTTTTTGTGAGAAACAACCTTGGTCTATTTTTCGACGTTGACCAGCCGGATTCCGACGCTGACTCGTATTTTGCTTCATTTCAGCCTTTTTCCCTCCATTTCCCCCTAATTGTTCCCCGTAACCACCACCCTGCATCATCTTCAACCCTCGCACCGACGGCGAAACCAGCCGCTAGTCATGCCTCGCCATGCCCCCACCGACAACCACCACCACTCCACTCAGAAAACATCAAAACCTAGAAAACTACCCACACCACAACCCCCATTCGAACCCTAAAAAACACCATCACCATAAAAAGCACCGCCACCACCATTTGAACCCCAAAACATACCACCACACCACCTTTAAAATTCAAACCCACTATTCAAACCACAACCACCATCAGATTCGAACCCACAATTCGAATCGCCACCACCATCAAATTCGAACCAAAACCACCTAAAATGCACTACCACCACCAAGTGAAATGATTGTGAAGAGGGGGAGAGAGAGAGAGATAGTGGGTTTGGGTTTCGATGTTGGTGGTGGTGCTATGGTTGAAGGTTGGTTTAGGGTTTGGTGAAGAGAGAGATGATGGTAGATGGGTTTCGATGTTGGTTGGGGGTGGTGGTGTGGTTGACATTGGTGGGTTTGGGGTTTGGTGAAGAGAGAAATAGATTTTGTGTGGGGTGGTTCAGGTAGGATGGTTGGGGGTGGGGTGGTTCAGGTGGGTGGGGGTGGGGGTGGTTTCGGGGTGGCGAAGGGGTGGGGTTGGGGCTGAGGCGAGGGTGGTTCAGGTGGGTAGGGGTGGGGGAGGAGGGAAAGGGTTCAAATGGAGCAAAACACGAGTCACGTGCAACTCACGTGACTAACTTATGTGGGTCAACGCCGGAATCCGGCTGGTCAACGTCGGAAAGTAGAGCAAGGTTGTTTCCCACAAAAATTTATGTTTAAGGTCTTAAGTTGCCAGAAAATTTTTAAAAGGTTGTTTCTCGCATAAGTGATATATAAAAGGTTTGTTTTGACAAATTTCACTAAAACCTTCCTTTTATTGCTCATTTCTTGTCACTAGTGGAAAAAACCTTATCTGTCACTTAGTAACATATTCGGTTTTTAGAAAACCGCATCCGAAAATCATTAAAAAAATGGGAGGGAAAGCTGGGCAGAAAATCTTATCCGGTCTTTTAATGAACCGGATCAGATTTTGCGTTATTTTTTCCCAAGCAACAACCCGCGTTTTCTCTCATCTCTCATCTCTCTCATCGCCGTTTCTCAATCCTCTCTAACCCTAATCGAACGACGCCCTCTGTCCATTACTCGCATCATCCTCTCTCACACCGCCATTACTCTCTTCGTTTTTCGCGCAAATCGGGTCGTGCTTTCTTCATCTTCTATTTGGTTTTCATCGGGTCGTGCTTTCTTCATCTTCGATTTGGTTTTCATCCAGGTCGTGCTTTAATGGTTAGTTTTTTCATTTTTTTTTATTTACTGTATTATATAATTTTCAATTTTGCTTGAGTTTGGTTATAATTTCCAGTTATGATGTTGTTATTTATTAACAGGGTGTTGTATTTAGTCCTGTGCAATTTGAACCGGAAAGTTTGTCGTCATCGAGTTCTGTTAACACCGGTGATCAGCAAGGAGGAGTCCCGGAGAAAGGTTTGACAGCTTTGATTGGTGCTGTGAAACGGATTTTTCATCCCAAAGATGTAAGTTTGTAGCTTTTATATGTAGCTTATGCTCATTTTTGTGTATTAGGAGGATAAATGGAATTGGAATGTGTTAGGCTGTTAGCTGTGATTTTTTTGGATGGTTGGAGTTAGTCGTTATTGTTTGGTATTTGTTTGCGAGCCTTTACAATTGAAAATGACTGATGGTAGTTTCAATTGAAGTTGAAGTTTGTCCAGTGGAGTAGTGCCTTTTGTCGAGGCTTTGGTTGCGTTATACAAATTAGGTTTTGATGCTGTTTTTACCATTTTTTAATGTAAGGAAGCTACGGATGGTAGTTTGGACTATTAATTGATTGTTTGTTGCATATGGCTTTGATTTTTTTGGGAGTTGGCAACTAGAAAGTTCGATGAGAATAAATGGTTATGAAGGATCATGTGGGATATAATTGGAAGAAATTATGCTAGAGCTATAAAATCTGATGTGTTTTTTAGTCGTTGAAGCTCTCAATTATTGTGCCTTAAGCCTTATCCAACATCCTATACATCTAGCAGCCTTTTGTAGGAAAAGATACATATAATTTTATAGAGAAGGCCTAAAAGCTATAAATATATTTGCTGAATCTATGCCTAGGAGAATGGAGAGTCTCACAATCTCTTCATCTTTCAATCCTTTAATTGTTGGACTGTTCTAGAGAGAGAGTTTTCCAGAGATTTCAGCGTATTATTCAGAATTTAGTTAAGTGTTTTTGTCTCAACGCTGTTCGTAGAGACTTTGTCCATCACACCAAGCTTGAATTTTCGGAACTCAAACTTGTTTTTTTGTGAAGGCTTTGATAAAGATGTCTGAAACTCTGATTGACAATAGCTAGCTTCACCTCTTTATGGTGTTCTGCCTCTCAAAATGCATGAAATTTACTTTTATGTACTTCATCTTATTATGGCAAAATGTGTTTCTTTTCTCGATAGCAGATGTTGATTTGTTAACTGTTACCCACCAAAACTTCAGTAGACTTCCCTTGCTTGCCCGTTCCCGCCCGCAAGTATCTTCCTCAACCATATTAAAATTTAGTTCTATATTCATCAAGAGTTTTGTAACGTCTATTTTGTGGTTGTTATAAGGGCTTGCACAAATCTATATTATGGCTTATTGGCTTATATGAGTGTCTTCGTAAGAATATATGGTTCTAGTAGAATGTGCAATTCGCTGCATATACTAGTATTGTCAAAGTTGTAATTTGTGCTTCACATATACACGCATCTTTGACTGATAGTGGGACTGCAAGGCACAATTGAACTTGGTGTTTGAATATAGTGATGGTGTGATGTTGCTGATGTAGTATGCCCCACCCTCTCAAAACCAAAAATAAGTTATATGCTTAGCAGTTAACAGCAAATCTTGGTGTATTGAATGCCACTTTTGAATTTTCACTCTATGATTGCTCTAGTTTAAAGCATACCAGCAAATACTTTTTAATCATAAAACTATTCTCTAGTCTTTTGTTATTGAAGCTTGAAGAAGACTTAGTTTAATTCTTACTTAATGATTTTTTGGTGTTGTTGCTCATAGTGCTACAGCAGGCAGTATCCTAGATAAAGCTGTTGAGGCAGAAGATCAAAAGCATGGGGACTTTTTGAGGCTGGTAAGTTCATTGA
The DNA here is from genome assembly GCA_947648045.1 of Beta corolliflora. Taxonomy (NCBI): domain Eukaryota; kingdom Viridiplantae; phylum Streptophyta; class Magnoliopsida; order Caryophyllales; family Amaranthaceae; genus Beta; species Beta corolliflora. Next base: position 147,116 of record CANSZD010000456.1, read on the forward strand.
GTATATGTAGATAAGCCACTACCACGTTTGTAGTTCGAAAAGTATTCAAACTCTGTCCATCTTGTGAATGTTCCATCTTACTGAACCAGCTAACTGCTAAGTGGAAAATAACGTGGACTAAAAATATATGATAAGTGGAAAATAAGATCATAATTTGACAATTCATGACTCTTTCCTTTTTTTTTGGCTTCTAGATCTCAACATTACGCAATGCACTAGATGAGTATTGGCCATCTCTAAGCTGCTGCTTCTTCATCTAATATGCACCGACTGTTTTAACTTATGTTTCTCCTTGCAGATGCTATGACATCTGCTCCCATATCGATTTTCCATCCGCAAGATTATAACTGCATGTATTGCAAGCTTGAAGAAGCCTATGATAGCGAATGACTGTTAAATCTAATAGGAGGAGCCATTGAAGTATAAAATTATAATGTCATAGTTGTGTATGTTAATATTTTTATGTAATTAATTATTTATGCTTCAATTGGGCATAATATGCTTAATAAAATGAGTTTTTATATATATTATTGATTTTGTATTGATTACTAATGAAAAAATGCAAAAAAAAAAAATTTTTTTTTTTGGTTTTCGGGGAGGTTATCTGATCATTAACTGATCCGGTTTTCACTAAAAACCGGATCAGATAATCTAGTTAACTGATCCGGTTCTCACCCAAAACCGGATCAGTAAATAATTTACTGATTCGGTTTTGGACCGGATCAGTAAATATTTTGGATCTGCTGCGAGCCCATCCGATGTGGACCAAAACCGGATTAGTAAGACCGATTTTGACCGCATCGAATGGGCTTTTTTCCACTAGTGTGTATCTTGTAACTAACTTGTATAAAACCTTCCTTTTAAACTTGTAACTTGTAAGTATAATAATCTGAATGGTGAAGAAAGCAATGAACATATTAGCATGCATATGAATAATATAGTGTATAGAAATATAAAAAAGGAAAATTTGCCAAAATGAAAAATTCAATTTTGCAAAAAAAAAAAAAACTTTTAAATTTTTGAAAAAAAAAACCACAAAGTTAAATTTTCTTGCAAGATGCACTAGTGGAAAAAACGCTACTCCCTCCGTCCCAGAAAGATCTGAACACTTGGTGTTACACGTAGTTTAAGGTGATAAGTTATAGTGTGGTTATCAAATGTTATTTTATTTAAAAAGTAGATGTGATAGGATTTGGTGGGGTATTTTTTATTAGAGGAGAGAGAAAGTTGGGTAACTTTTTATTGATAAAAGGTATAGTGTGGGCCAAAGATGTGTAAAAGAAATAATATATTAATAGTGGGACCATGTCAAAAATGGAAGTGTTCAAACTAATTTGGGACAAACATAAAAGGAAAGTGTTCAGACTATTCTGGGACAGAGGGAGTATATGTCACAACACAACCGATGCGATCCTTAAGAGAACCGAATTGGTAAATCCTCGAAATTTTGGGTGGGAAACCTGGGAACACAACCGCTGCGGTCTTTAAGAGAACCAGATCAGTTAATAGAAAACCGCTCCGGTTTTCTATTAACCGCTCCGGTTCTCTTAACCGCAACACTTAATCACTAGTAGAAAAAAGTTTGCCTCACTCCTCTCCTCGCAAACCCTAGCCCACAACACCGTATCACTCATCTTCCCCAACAGCAACTAACTCACATTCCTCTTTTTCTCTCTCATCTCTCACTCCTCTCTCCTCTCTCCTCAGCGAAATCTAAAGGACCATTTTCGTCGAACACGGCGAACTACATTCACCAACTACTCTCCCTCACGAACAGCAGTGCCGCATCCTGCCGCCGCTGCTGAAGAACCAATTTTTCAAGCCTTCTCTCACGAACAGCAGGAGAGGAGAGAGAAGAGTTCGTCGATGTCGTTAGATCTGAAGGTAACCCTAATTCTTGCTTTCTCTCTCCTTGTTCTCAGATCTGAAGGTAACACTGACATTCTGTTAGTGCGTTTTTTAGGTTTTGCGAATTGATTCTTCATTTATTTTGTTTAATTCGCAAATATCAGTTTTCCATACTTGACTTCTAGGGTTTCGATTTCTGTTTTGTGCGATTAAGTTAATCAATTGAGTTCGTTCTGATTTTATTTTTCTCTCGCAACTTTTATTCTGTTTGTAATTCAAGATATGTTATGTAGAAATTCATATTGGTTGAATTGGAGTTTGCTGGTTCGAAAATAATGTGAAATAGTAGAAAAAAATGACTTCTTTTTATTCTTTTGCTGCAATGAATTCTGAACACCGAATGTCATTAATTAGTTATTGAAAAGGACGAAGACTTTCTTGGGGTTCTAGCAATAGTCGTCTTTTGATATCTGAATGATATTGCAATTTGTTTAGCTTTTCCAATAACTGTGACATCTTACCTATAGGTTATTCTCAATAATTATTATTTTTTTAGTTTTTGAGTATTATATAAAACCCCCATTTTTCTCTCTCTCTCTCTCCCTTCGCCAACCCTTGATACCATGATATGTAGTTTAGGATATTCATTCCTAGGCCACCAACGCTATGGAGGATCAGTGGCTATTTTCAAATTTGATTTACTTGTTTAAAAGGATTTTATGGATAATTGCTTATTGTGTGTTTATTTATAGGTTAACTATGTGAAGGAAATCTTCTTTTCTGGCAGTGATAATGAAAGATTAGCTGGTAAGCTTGCTCGTCGTATGATACACCACTTGCCAATTCCAATAGATGAGGACGTGCAGCAAACTTTGTCATTCTTTGAAAAGGTTAGTTATTATTATAGACACATAACTTTGCATCTGGTTTACATGGCTTACAACTTGAGATTGTATGCACATCTGTATGCTTTGCTACTATTTGTTTGCACAAGGGATGAGTAATTGCTGGGGTCTTGGGGCTCGAGGCAGCCTTAACTTCAAACTTTTTCTTTTGTCCATTGAATATAAGCAATGCCTTACCGTGAATTCAAATAAAAGAAACGTGGCCTGATATTCACGTTGACTTGTTCTCATCCTTTATATTGACCAAGTCGGTCCCTTCCCCCTACTTTCCTTTCTAAAATGATACTAATATGTAATATCGCTTCGAAGTAATGATTTGAGAATAGCTTATTTTTTGTTCCAACAGATTGAAGCAAGACGTGGTGGTTTGAGTATTTTCGAACCAGTAAAGTGTAAATTCATCATAATTTTAACTCGAATTTTGTCTTACTGAATCCTTTATGCCTGTGCCACAACCCTTTTTTTATTTAATTAATAAGGTTCATAATTGTCTGTTTTTTTGGCATATTGTTATTTAGTTCTATTAAGAAATGTCGAAATAGGTATTACTGGAGCTTCATGTTTTTCTATTATTGTGATTAATGAAAGAATAATCTTATATTGCTGCTACATTAGATAGTGGGATTAGAGCATTTTGTTTGTGAACACATGGAGTATCTTTTGGGTTTTTTGTTGAATGAACAAATGACAAATGACTATCCTATATGTTTATGAAATACTGATCAGGTCCTCTTTCTCTTGCATTCTTACAAATTCTATCTGCTGCGATTTTTTCCCTCCTCTTCAAGCACTTATTGTGCTTGTTCATGATATGGGCCTAAAGTGGGAGAGCCTTCTTTTGCTCGGTTGGTGTTATCTCTAATTTTTGGTGGTAGAGCCTTCTTTTACTGAATTTCGTGTACTTGATTCATGCAGGGTAGTGCAAGACAGTTGTTTCAGCAACTGCAGAGACCGATGGAGCAGGACACCATCAAGTCCCATTTTGAGAAGATCATTCTTATAGGGGCAGCAGTTGCATTACCGAAAAAAACAAGTATAGTTTAATGCATAGATAGAGAAGTAGAAGAATTGTATGTGTCGTCATATTATTATTTCTTATGTATTAAACGTGTGAAATGAAATGTTTGGACCAGTAGATATTTAAATTGTGATATACTTAAGACATAATTTTGACTGGCAATTTTGACAATTGAAGACATAATTTACATACTCCCGAGAGTGTAGCTTCAGGTAGATACTTGATTCCCTATACATGCACGCCTGCACTTCAAGTCTTAAATTTTCCCGTGCTATTTATAAGTATATAACATTGCTTACAAGCATGATTCCAAGAGTTTGTTATATACTTAAAGCATACTTCATTCTTAAATGATAAAATATGCTCAAAAAGGTTTTTTCGAATAATTTGTAAGCTTCTATTAAAAAGCCTATAGTGAATGGCATAAGACGATGCTTCATGTTTCTGTTCATCATTGTGTAGCATATATCATTTCAATTCTTGCTAGAAAATGAAAAGATTGACATTCTATTTTTGCTATTCTTTTTTTTTACAGGCCGTTGAATTGAGTTGCACCAGTGGAACTCTTGACATAACATGATGTAGTTCTCTGTATCTTGAAAGCATGGCATCTGTAGTTCTTGTGCAGAACAACGGTTGTAAGGCATTGGATCTGACAAGTGCAATACTTGGCCCATATTTAAAAAACGAGCAGGCTCAAGAATACAAGGATTGCAGGGCTGTTCTTATTGTTTCCAGCCTTCTGTCTCCTCACCCTTTCAGATAATATCTCCTGGTGAAGCCATGAAAGGTGATGATCCTGGCTTGTTTTCATTCAGTTCTGAGTCTCCTAGCAAGCTTGGTGAATGGATCAGATAAGACGAGCCTATTATCATTTTGAAGAACAAGTTTAGCAGGGTTTATTCACCTCCTCCTTTAGAGAAATTCACGAAGTTCTAAAGAACTCAGCCATCAAAATATGAGACGCTTGATCCAGAAGTTAAGGAGGATTACTTCTTTATTCTCCTTCTGTTGCAGCAAGCTTTGACCATTGCACTTTTATGTATCTAATTATATATGCTTATGCTTTAATTAAGCATAATATGCTTAATAAAATGAGTATTGATATATACTATCGATTTTATATCGATTAATAATGAAAAAATAGGTTAACTTGCTTAACTGTTGCGGTTTTGACCCAAAACCGCAGCGGTAAATGATTAACTGATCCGGTTTAGGACCGGATCAGTGAATATTTGGGGACTGCTGCGAGTCCAACCGATGCGGCCCAAAACCGGAGCGGTAAGCCCGGTTTTGACCGCAGCGGTTGAACTTTTTTCCACTAGTGATGAAACCTATTCCCATTTTCCGGTGTGGTTTTTCTCAATTCAGGCATTGACCCTTCTATCTTCCTTTAACCCCCTATTTCCATTAACTACAACACTACCCCTATGCATCTCAAAAACCACACCGGAAAATGGGAATTGGTTTAGCTTGCATGAAAAATTAAGTTTATCGTTTTTTTTTGCAAACAATGCTTTAAAAGTTGTTTTTGTTCGCAAAAATTGAACTTTTAAAAGGTTTTTTTTTGGCAAATTTTCCTTTTTTATATTTATATACATTATATTATTCATATGCATGCTAATATGTTCATTGCTTTCCTCACCATTCAGATGATTATTTATGTGTTTAACAAATCAACTTGTTAGGTTCCTAGTAATTTTGATTGCTTAAATAACAGATCACCAAAAATAAGTCTTATATGTGTTTAACAAATCAACGTAGATTAATTTTTATATTGCATAAACATATTGATTGGTTGTTTATCCGCATAAAACTCAAATATGAATCGAATTAAGTAAAGGCCAGTAATGGACGAACTTCATTCCTAATCATATTCGTATCTTCATCCCCGAACTCAATCTTTGGTTCATTGACCAATTATGATGTCATGACGGAGAAATCTACGTTAGATAAGTCCCTAAGATGTCCATATGGTTTTCCAATATCCAATTAGGTTTATGAGTGTTCCTTTAAAGACTCTTTAGCAACTTCTTTTTCAAAAGGAATTTCAAAACGTAAACCTCATCCCGCGTAGGTAATAAAAATATGCCTACCGAAGTAACCTAGTATTTTATGACTATAGGAGCTTCTACTCCATAAGAATGCTCTACAAACCTTCTCAATGCCCTGTAACACACTCTTTGGGAGAACTAAATATGTGCCCAATACATATGTAGGCTCATAAGCACTAAATAATTATGTAAGACTCTAGCAAAGTATGAGAGATTCTTGGAGCTCCATGTTTTGATTCTAGGTAGCTGACATTTTCTCTATTACCACATCATATTGAGCCGCTGATTTCTTTTTTGAACAAATGAGTACTCCTAAATACCTAAATGGCATAGCTTCTTGTTAAACCTGAGAGTAGGGATGGCATGGGTTCAGGACCCGACCCGGACCCTGCTGGACACGACCCTAATTTAAGGGTCTGGGTCCAACTTTTTCAGACCCTAAGGGTCCGGGTCTGGTCCAAGTAAATTTTTTAGGGTCCGGATCTTGATATTTTAGACCCGGACCCGAGCCGACCCGGACCCGACCCTTAAACCCTAAAATTATTTAATATATAAATTTTTTCTTTTTATTTTTAAATCAAACTGATTTCCTAAGACCTAAGCTAAAACACCATTCAGGCATTCACTTTGAAAACCTACAGCAACCATTCACAACAGCAACCCGACTTTAATCTTTCATCAGACTCACCACCATCTGGGTATTTATCATAAGAAGAATTTAGGTAAACCCAGAAAGAAGCATGGTACAAACTCAGGTAAAAATTGCTTTTTTCGACTATCCAATTTCACTTTTTAGTATGATCTTGTTATCATTCATTGATTGAGCTTACTAACATTCTTATGAATGTGTTCTTTCCTATGTTGGGAATTTGAATTCGAAGATTTCATCAGTAGGTTTTCACTAAAACAATCAAAGGGTACCTTGAATTCTTTGAAAAATAGCAAATCAAGAGGGTCTAACTCTAATTTAGATTACAAGCTACTAGAGGCTGCCACCGGCAATTTCAACGAGGATAATGTCCTGGGTGTGGGTGGTTTAGGATGTGTATACAATGCTAAATTCGATGGTAATTGTTATGTTGCTGTGAAGAAAATCAGCTTGTAATCCAAATTAGAGATAGACCCTAGACCCGGACCCTAGACTCTCAAGACCCTAAGGGTCTGGGTCCGGGTCCAATTTTTCCAGACCCTTAGGGTCCAGGTCCGGGTCTGGGTCCGCAAAAAAAATTAGGGTCCGGGTCTAAGGTTCGGCTGGACCCGACCCTTGCCCATCCCTACCTGAGACAACAACAACTGTTCGGATATCAGTTTCATACATTCCACAACAATACAAAGAAGTTATTTGCACATTTGCTTTCAAGTTAGAAGAACTAGAAAGTAACTTGAAGGCCTGCAATAACAGGTTTTAGATGAGAATACACCTTTTGCAACATAGTATTAAGTCATTTGCAAAGCAAAGATATGTAAGCTTAATAACCTTACACCTACGATGATAATGAAATTAAGCGAATTCACCGATATTCTTCAGAATTCTTGTGATATACTCCATACAAATCACAAAGAGCAACGGAGACATGGGGTCTCCTTGTCCCAATTCCCAAACCCCTAACAAAACTGAAATAAACATGCATTATTCCATTCACCATCAATGAGAGCTTTGGAGTGGTAACAGACTCCATAGTGAGATCAATGAATGCCTCTAGGAAGCCCAAATGAACATCTTTTCCTTCAAAAAAAAGCCCAGTCAACAGTATCATAGCTTTATGTAAATCTGGCTTGATTAAGCGGCTAGGACCCGCAGATTTCCTTCCACATTCCTTCACTAAATCTTGCACCACAATAATGTTGTGAACTATATAATTCCCATGAATTAACCCTCCCTCGTTTTCTGCGATGATTTCAACCAATACCTTCCTAATATTCCACAAAGTACCTTAGTAATGCATTTATATTGTACATTAAAACATGAGATAGAATGGTCCTTTTTTTCCTCTCTGTGTGGCGTTCCTAAGTTAAATCTCTCGATCGATCCTTAATAGAGCTCGAATGGGCCTTAGTTGTAAGATTTTGGAAATGAGATGGATGATTTGAAAATGATATGGGTTTGGGAATAGCATGAGCTTGACCATTATGGAAATATGGACATGACTTTAATTGGACCTACATGAAAATGTAGACTTTGGCTAGATGTACTCGACCATGGTAGAGACATGGGCCTAACTACATGAATATGTAAACATGAACTTGATTCTTATCGGGCATTACATAAAAATGAAGATTTGGGCTAGGATTTTTACTTACATGAAAATGCAAGCAGTCTAGACTTAAAATTACGCATACGTGAAAATGCGGACATGATGGACTTTTAGTCTGGGACTACATGAAAATGTAGACGATAATCATGAAAATGCAAATGAACTTAGTATTTTGGATTTGGCCCTACACGAAGATATAGGTGATAACTGGAGTTTAACAAGCTAAGACTTTTGTATGGCCTGCATCAAGATGCAAATGGACCAATGATGAATGCAAATAGACTTGGATTGACTTCGTTTCACTGGGATTATAATTTTTTGAAGGTAATTTTAATTTTTAAATGGACCCCTTTTATTTAATTTTCTGTGAAAAAAGAAGTTTATTATTTTCTTGAAATGGACATTAATTATTAAATTATTAGGGAGAGGGATAATTTTTTAAAAAAGAATTTTATGTTAATGACGATAAAATGTATTAATCTTGATTTTTTTTTTAAAAAAAGAGGGACAATAATGAATATAAATCTTGAAAAAGATCGATAGGAAGAGTGTAAGATTGATCTTGAAAAACGATTTTTATTTTTCAAAAAATATATCTTAAAAAAGATAGATATGATAAGATAAGTCTTGCAAAAGATAGATTGGGATAGGATAGGATGAGCTGCATGATAACTCAAAACTCTATCATGACCACTTATATAGATGTATTTTAAAGATAGACTCGATTTTTGATGATACGATGAGATGTATGAAAAATATTAATTTTTATCTTTAAATTAGGTGAGTTTTGTTTTGAAAAGGAATTAAGACCTACAGGTGATCATGGATGATGATACATGCGACACATGAAAATCAGCCAATAAATCCTTAAAACGTGAAATTGTGCTACTGCGTGCCATGGATGGTAGCTACTCAAGGCGCAAGTAGTATTGTTCATGAGGTGCATGTTCGGGGCACACTGCACACGGTAATAGGCGATGAGGTTTTGCGATTTGACGAGTTATTGGTCGTTTTTTCGATTTTTAAATTATAATCTGAGGGGATGTGATGTTAAACCATAGCAAACAAGCAATCAAGAATGTCAAATAGGCAAGAAAAATATACAGTTCCAACCTGAAGTCAAGGTCTATGTTTTAGTCGTATGGTCAGGTTTTGGTTTAGTCTAAAAAAGGTCCATGACTAAGAGATTGATGCAACGCTTTGTATGTTTGTTTATAAAGATGGCCAAGTTTAGGACTCACTCCATGCCACAAGTAAGGAACAAGGGACAAATGCCATAGTTGGGTAGGGTTGCTTATAACTAAGATCCAATCATTTTGGATGGCAAAAGACAAACCCCCGAGGGTACTCTATGCATAGAACATGCGTTAGTGGGGGCATGGACTCAACCTTAGGAGTAATTTTGCAACCATGATGTTTACTCTCATTGACTGGCAAGTAAACTATTATCCGAATCTGGTATCCTAAACCCGAGCTTCGTTCCAAACCCGCAAAAAGGGACCCACCCCGGGAGGTTTGGGTGGTGGTTCCCCTCCGAAGCTTAAGTCAGGTATCAGGAGTGAGAAGGAAAAGTAGAGATAGAGAGAGAAAGTTGAGAGAGTATTTTCACAGAGTAAGTTTACACTGTTCAAATGAATTACCCTTCTCCTGATTTGAGGGGGAGTATTTATAGTGTTTGTGATATGATTGCTGCCCCTTTAGGTTACCCTTGAATAGGGGCACCTGATTGGCTAGGCAATCAAATCATGACATGTGGCAGGCTATGATTGGGGGTGGATCACCAACCAATCACCTGCAGCCATTATAGGGATTTGGGCCCTGAATACCCTATAGACCAAAAGGTGGGCTTTTACTCCTTTCTAAGTAAAACCCAATGGTTAAACCACTTTTCTTTACTTCCTCTTATGGGACATGTGTTTGATCCTGATGGATCCATGTGTCTCCGAGAGAGCCGTTGATTTATTTAGGCTACAACATTTGCCCCTAAAAGGGTTTTTACTGTTGGCCCCACGACGGTTAATGCCCTTTTACCTTAGGAAGCTACCTCAATTTCAAAAAGAAGCAAATACGCGCCATTTTTTGGGCTTTACCGGTCATATTTAACCGGTTTAATCATTACCGGTCACTTTTTAACCAGTCTAGAAGGTTTTTCACCCCCTGTATATATGCTCGTTTGTCCATACTTCAATCATTTCACACCTTGAGAGAAGTTTTCTAGAGAGAGAGGCTCTGCATATTATTCTAGAGAGAGAGTGAGTTCGTCCAGCTTCTGTTTTCTTCTCCGAATCGTCCAAGCGCTTGTCAGGTATCCTTTCTTTCTTCTTTTTTCTCTTTTATTCTTTATTTTTTTTAAAAAAAAATCAATAAAATGGATTCCTCTTCTTCGTCAAATAATCCTGGCCGTTCAAGAGTTTGCCTTGACACTAGAACTGATAGTACTTCTTCTTCGGCACATTCTAGAGTTGGGCCTATTCTGGCCGATTATATATATTTTTATGGTTTTGGCCGGCAAAGTCAGACGACCCAGTCTTTACCTGTGCAGGGTAATCTGGCGCGCGTCAAGCAAACGAGCCGCCTAAGACGAAGAATAATTCTCCCTTCTTATAGCTCTGAGATGGAGGAATCCACTGGACGAGTTCCAGAAGAAGCAAGGGAGACCCAAAGTGCTTAGCCATTGGCCGGGTCTACTTCCCCTGGCCATAGTGAGGAAAACCTTGAAGCAGATCCTGAGCCCAGACTGTCGGGTAGGGATATTGATAAGGAATAAGCCGGCAAAGGCAATAACGAGGGTGACTCCGGCACTGCTGAAGATTCGGACGAACCCTCCACTACCTCGTCTGAAAATAGGAGACCCTTAGGTCCCCTCTCTGACCGTGGCTTTATTTTAGCCAACTGTAGGTGGTTAGAGAAAATTGGCCCCGATCCCAGCTACTTATCCACTGTTATGCCCATGCCGGGCTTTTCTTTCGTCATTCCCAATAAGGAGGCTACAATCTTGAGCGCTCCCAAGAATCACTTCGCCGTTTACAAGCTAGCCTTGGACGCGGGGTTAAGATTTCCTCTCCACGATTTTGTCGAGCAAGTGTTAAGGCATTACAACGTCGGCCATAACCAACTGGCGCCAAATGCCTGGCACAACATTCTGACATTCATAGCCGTATGCGAGTTGCGCGGCTTGGCCCTTTCTCTCCCGGCCTTTAGTCAGATACACTATGCACCTAAGGTTCCAGGGACAGTGGACGGAGCTTGGCTTAGCATCTGTAACCGTCCTGACTCTCTTACCTCTTGGGGCAAACCTTTGAAGATGCATGATTGGAAGGCCGACTTCATTTTTCTCCGAGCGGCCAACGATTACATCGCAGAGGGGTACCGAATTCAAAGTCGGGCCGATATGAATACTGGACGAGGGAAGTCTTTTTTGGATCTAGAGGATAAATTTGACGAAGAGATGATGGAATACTTTAAAGTAAAAGAGTATTCCAGACCAAATCATCCATCCTTTAAGGGACCAGCTAACTGGATTCCATTCAAATGGATGTTTTATGATGATAACTTCTTGGTCGCCGTTGGCTTGCGGTTGGCCGAGGACATAGGTATATCTTTAAAACTCTAAGTAAACTGCTTCGTCCAGAATTTGTATCTTACTAACCCCTTTATTTCTTTTTTGCAGAGTCATCCAGAGCACTTCTCACAAAATCTTCGACGGGTGACATCAGTATGTCTAGATTTACTGATAACCTTTGGAAGGAGTTCACCAAGACGAGCGCCGAAAAGAGGGCTGAAACTCTGGTAAACCTCTATTTCCCTTGCCTTGGACGAGGGTCCTTCATGGAAGGAAAATGCCCAAGGTCTAACTAAGAAACTTCAGACGAGGGTTCCTCGAGGAAGGAAGGCGTCCATGATTGGACGACTTCCTTCAACGGACCATCATCGTCTTGATCCTGATGCTGGCCATGGAAGAGGACCTGGCTGGTTCGTCCAGGGTGAGCACTAAGTTGTGGACGAGGGTTCCTCGAGGAAGGAAGGTGTCCATGATTAGACGGCTTCCTTCTTCTGTCTATCCTCGTCTTGAACTTGAAGCTGGTCTTGGAAGAGGGCCTGGATGGTTCGTCCAAGGTGAGCACTAAGTTATGGACGAGGGTTTCTCAAGAAAGGAAGGCGTCCATGATTGGACGGTTTCCTTCATCGGTCAATCCTCGTCCAGAATTCAGTAGGACTACAAGAGTTCAATTGGACGGCTTCCTTGAGCAATCAGGGTGCGTCCGAAAACATTATATTAGCTTTGTCTAATTTGGACGATTACTCTCCGGACTTGTGCTCATTTGTGCAGAAAAATGCCCCAACAAACAAGACCCCGCCTGGGAAGTCTTCTTCGTCCAAGAAGAGACATGCGGCGACTGGTGACCAATTTCGTCCAAAAAGCCCAAAAATTGTATAGTTAACAAATTGGTTCGTCGTTCCAATTTCTGTGAGAATGTTGTATAGTTAATTATTAGGATCACTTAAGATTTGGGACTATGTATTGATAATACATTTAACTAAACTCTATGTGATGATTAATATAGCTATAATGGGTATCTACATTGATAATACACATATTTATTTTTTTGCAAGTATTTACATTGATTATTCCTCAAAAACAAATAAGATGTTCATATATATATATATATAACCTTTGGCAACAATGATATTTGTCACTGTAAATAAAATATTTGCTCTTTTGTAACAACTGTTTAGTGTTGTAGTAATTTTGAGCTTTTGTAACGACAAATTTTGTAGCGGAAAATAAGGTTCGTATTTAGGCCGATGACAAAATTATGGCAACAAAATCTTTTTAGCAACGAGTAATTTGTTGTGAAATAGCTATTTTTGGCAACGAAAAAATGTCGTTACGAATACCTTTTGTAACAGCATCTCTCATAACGAGCCCAAGTCGTTGTAGAAAATGCTAATTCGTTGCCAAAAATATTTTTCGCAACGACTTCTGTTGTTGCCAAAAATCAATTTTGTAGTAGTGATTCTAAATCAATTAAAACTGCATTCATACTAGAATCCTTTTGCATTTCATAGTCTATCGTTCATACACTTTATGCATAACTAGATTTCATACGCATTTAGGAGTCTCGTTGAATACAAACTCTCCATTTCATTTCATGCATTATTCCACATGTAGTAGTCTTGAACTACAAGCGATCTGATTCCCTCTTTTGGGATATAATGAGACAACCTTTACAGGTTCGAACACATAGACAGAGTCATGCATACATGCATTAAGTCTAGGTGCATCCAAGAAAAGTCATGCATACATGCATTAGGTCTAGTGCATCCAAAAAAAACTCATGCATACATGCACTAGGTCTAGGTGCATCCAAAAAAGTCATGTATACATGCATTAGGTCTAGGTGCATCTAAGAAAAATCCAAAAAACAAATAATTCATTTAGGATATGCTATTTTGTTCTTAAGAGCCCAAACTTTGAAAATTACTTTTCAAAAAAAAAAAAAATAGATTTCATTCATCTCTTCTTCCCCACCTTTTCTTTCTCTAAAGTCTCCATTGATGATCTATGCAGAATTCAAGAGACATTGAAATGGGTAACACATCGAATACCGAGCAACAATTAGCTGGAATGGCTAGAGACTTAGCCAAGCTTACTAGTACGATGGAAGAAATAGCTATAAGACTTGAGAGTGTCGAGTCTGGTGAGTCTCCCTGCTTCAACAAGAAAATGGAGAGTGTTGTTCATAGGGTAACCAATACCAATTTATATTTTGACCCCATTGATAACATCAAACTCAAGGGAAAACTTCATGAAAAATTCTCCGCAAATGACATCCAAAATTTAAACCAATTGATAACCCAAATTATCATCTAAAGAATTTTTTGTGCAACCATGATCATGAAATCGGTTGATCTTGAACTGTACCCAACGGTATTTCCAATGTCGTGAGACCCAACTTGTCAAAATTGGTTCTATTCCCTGTGCCCTAAGCAAATGGAAACTTGGGAAGACATTACTATACTATTGCTTTTATGAACCAATATGAAACAAACACACAACTGCAAACCTCCCTTAGAGAACTCGAGGTTCTTAAACAAGGTGAAAATGAAGGTTTTACCACTTATCTGAATAGGCGGAGCGAGAAATCAACACATATGGTGTCAAGGCCTGCAGAAAAAGACTTGATACAAATGTTTGTTTCTAACATCCTCCATAATACAAAAACCACCTCAAATATTTCGGTCTTGGTAGCTTTACAAGAGTATATGATGTGGGTATCCATGTTGAAAATGATTTGCTGAAAAACGCCAAAGACAATGACATCAATACCATAGAAGTAGACATATCTCTAAGCCCAATCGCTCGCTAAGACACTTGGACTCACTTAGGTCCTATCAGCATGCAAAAGGATATGCACCTCGTCTCTTTTCATTTAGAAGGAGACCTCATGAAGACCAAATCAACGTAGTCGTCTCGTCACGCGACGTAGAAATTTACACTTGGGATTTCATTTTTCTATTTTATTTCCCTTATCTGCCCAGTCTAATATAGGATTTCCCCTCTTATTGCATGTACTCGTAATTTTCGATTAATAAATGAGTATTTATTTATTTATCCTTTAATCTTGCATTAATGAGCATCAATGAAAATCACGATTATCGCCTTAAAAGGAAATAAATTTCTAATTCTTATGAAAAAAAGAGACAACAAAAAAAATCAAAGCAAAAAAAAAGGGAAAAATAAAAACAAAAAAGAAAAAAAGAAAAAAAGGGGTGCAAAAATACCGAAAAAAAAGAAGTGTTGCAAAAATACTTCTTTCAAAACCTGTAACCTTTAACCTTCAACCCAAAACCTCCAACTTTAACTAAAAGACCTTGACCTCCATAACCAAAAACTATTAGAAGTCAAATCATACCTCTGTAATAAACCTTCTCATAAACAACCCACAACCATATTTCATAAAAGACAAACCAATGCCCGCTAGGTCGAAAATCCAAAAGGGCAACTTAGGCAAAAGTCAGGGGATTTTCTCACTATCAGCCTGAAGTATGAATGGTTTGATTCTGCTAAAGATACGCAGGAAACCTCACATTGAGGTTCGACCGCTTCAAACCAAGCCAAACCTACATCATTATCCACCCTTGCCAAAGAGTTCTTCCAAATCAATGCCAAATTCATTGCAAATGGCTCCAAGCAAAACTGCTGCTACTGTTATGTTCAGTAGATCACTCTTGAAATGCTCAAAGCTTATGGTCACCTTCCACCAGAAGGCAGGAACAGGAAAGCGGGTGTACAAGAAGTACTCGACTTCAAGGTTTGGTTGTGCAGCAAAAATTTATAGTTTACAATGGAACAACTACTTAATTTTTCTTTTTGTTTTTGGTGGTTTGAAAGCTAATGATCTTGATTGGCTTTTCAAAGTTTGATTTTGACATAAATACCACCTTGGCTAGTTGATTATGTTTCATGAACGCATCCACTTCTATTTCACATCATTCAACAATCATTCGACAGTTTTAAAACACGTAGTCTTATAGCGTGCGTAGCAGTATAGCTAAGCCCAATAACTTCAGTTTCTCCTTTCGGTTTTAATTGATGATGAA
Organism: Beta corolliflora; assembly: GCA_947648045.1. Lineage (NCBI taxonomy): Eukaryota > Viridiplantae > Streptophyta > Magnoliopsida > Caryophyllales > Amaranthaceae > Beta > Beta corolliflora. Next base: position 162,801 of record CANSZD010000456.1, read on the forward strand.
GGGTTTTATATTTTTGATGTATGAGAGACCCACAATCTTCTATTAGGTATGTTTTACAATAAATTTGACTCCCTAATCCCAAACAAGTCTTTGCAGTAGCTTATTTAATTGTTGAAAGTGGTGCTTGTTACGTATTTTCCTTGTTATGATATTCAGGATCCATTTTCTCTATCATTCCCTGTTATGTTCAGTTAATGAAAATAAGGGGACAACAGCACAACAAAGGATCTGGACAAATACATTCATGCTTTAAACAAAGGATCCATTTTTTCTGTCATTCCATGTTAGTTAAAATTTTCCATTCACTTATTAAAGGCGCCTTTGCATTCACATACATTCATGCTTTAAACCAAGAATTCCAAGACATCTGAATGATAAATACACTCATCTCATGCCCAACGTTAATTTCAAGAGCACCAACAGACTTTTACAGCATCATGAATCTCCATGCGTTTCATAATCAGCACCCTCTTAGTTTTTCTTTGCCTTTCATGGATGGAGTTCCAGAATAGGTCTTATATTGCTATTATAATGCAAGACTTTGCCAACTTTCTCACTTTATCCATGACATCATTATTCAAAGTTTGCCACAAAACACGTATTTACTAACACATGTTTTTACACCATAAAGAGGGTACTTCAGTAAGAAAAAGATTGTAATTTCCATATCATTGAATAATTACACCTCCGACTAAGAAAAGTTCAATGTAATAGGTTGTTGTCATCACTTTATTTGATGTTTAGTAGTTAATGTAGTTAATGCTTTAAGTATTGTTTATGTGGCTACTTCTGCAATGGATGTTCACTTGTACTGTTTTAAATTGTTGTCTTCTAAGATGTAGTATTATTTTATGTACTTATTATCATTGTTGTAGTCATTTCATCTTTAACATAGCATTGTGTTCTCACCTCAAAATTAATCTACTAGAATTTGTATTGTATTGTCAACTCACCAAGAACATACTACACTTAGCATTGTATGGTCACTTCATCTTTAACCCATTACACATTGCATTATATGATCACCTCACATTTAACCTACTATACTCACCATTGAATGGTCACTTCACAATTAATTTAATGGACTCACCCTTATGTGGTGACTACACAACCATATACTTGTATAAATACTATATGTAGTGCCCATGCAAATAAACATATACTACCAAAATAGCCACTTCAACAAAATGTTGTCTCAAATCTCTAGCACCAGTTCTTCTAATTTAGATGATGAATCTGCTTCACAATATGAAGCCATTGATGAAACAATTAATGATTAGTTCATTAAGCATAATAAAACACTAGAGCAAACTCCCCGTCGACGACGATGTCAACCACCACAACATGTGCAACATGAACATCCTAAAACTCCCCTTCCATTACCAACCATGGATAGAGGTCGAGAACAAGCGCACATTCAACTATACAATGATTATTTCGCTATCAATGCTGTATATGGTGATAACATCTTTTGGAGGAGATTTCGCATGAGAAAACATGTGTTTCTACATATCATGGAGGCTCGGTACAACCAATTAATCTTTCTTAATTTACATAGAGAGAGTGGATACGATAGGAAGAATGGGCTTATCTCCATTGTAAAAATGTACAACAACCATACAAATGTTAGCATATGGCATGTCAGTTGATGCAGTTGGCGCGTACTTGCGGTTAGGTCGCACCAGTGCCGGTAAATCCCTTTTAAAATTCACTGAAGGGGTGATTGCTTGCTTTGGGGAGCAATATTTGAGAAGGCTGACGAACACGGATTTAGAGAGGCTTTCTAGGTCAAGGAGAGCGACGTGGCTTCCTAGGGATGATGGGAAGCATTGATTGTATGCATCGGGATCTTTGGATTTGGCATAAATTCCTTTTTCGGGATTACAGGTTCGTGTAATGATCAATAGGTTGCTTTTATCTAAGGGGTTTCCCTTCCATAAACTGATAAATGAAGAGTATTTGCCGGTCGTCAATTAGCAGTCGTGCGCAAGGATGTTCAACGTGCATTTAGAGTTTTAATAGCGAGATTTACTATTATACGTAAATCATCACTTGCTTGGGATGATGACATATTAAGCAATATTGTGGTTGCTTGCATCATCATGCATACTAAGATTGTTGAGGATGAGCCATAATCATATATTCAAAATGCAGACACCACAAAATTCAATGAAGACCGGCCCCGAAATAGGGGTAGTGCAAAGTGCAGCAACAAGTATCGATGTCCCCATTTGAATATGCTAACGAACGTCCTTTTAATATGAATCAATACTTGGCTAGAAGGGCAGCAATACACGATAAGCCAACCTACATCTCTCTTAAATCAGATTTAATTGAGCATATTTGGCAACGATATGGTCGTAATAACGAACAGTAGTCTTAATATCTGGATGATTCAAGATAAGTAGTTTGTAGTAGTAGTTATTTATAATTTTATGTCGAAGTTGTTGTTTCATTCTCATGTTGTTAAATACGTAAAATTAAATAATGATTGCGTTAGTAAATAATCCCAACTAAAACTTCTTATTTTTTTAATCCAAATTAATTACTATTAAAGGAATTAAATTAGGATTGTAAATGCACAAAATAATTTTATTTATAATATTGTATAATATTAAAAATATCAAAAGGTATAAATAATGTATTGATGTAAGAGAGAGAAAATGGGGTGGGGTATAGTAAAAAGTAGGAGAGATAGAAGGATGATGTTTTTTTGGGGGGTCATAACTGGGGTGCATTTGTCAAAATGGGTCATAAGGCATGATCAACTTTTGTAAGATGAGAGAGAAAGTTGATGAGAGAGAGGGATGACATGTGTTTTTGGGGCATGAGTGACCATGCTCTAACAATCATAGCTTTTAGGTGAAGCTGCCAATATAATATCCGAAGCTTGCTAGAAAATACTAATCTAGATTTAAACTTCATCGGTCAGTAACGGGACAAAACCCTTCCTAATAATATTGGTGCACTCTTATAGAATTCGAACACGAGACCTTTAATTAAGTTGGAACAACTTACGGATGCAAACATGTGTTACCATATTATTATTGGTGTCTATCATCAAGTCATCATCGTGAATTAGTGGTCAAGTCAACGTCTCATCATTTACCTATTAGTTATCATCTACACAGTTTTCATCTCAATGATCTCATACATAAAAATAGTCTCATGAGCATAGCCATTGGTAGATCTAGGATTGGGATCATGAAGAGAGAAAGAGAGAGAGAAAAAATTAAAAAAAATAGGGAAGGGAAAAAAGGGAGAGAGAGAGTGTGTTGCATAGGTCGTGAGAACGATCCAAACATAAAGAAAAAAAGCAGATAATCTTCCATGTGGCGCGCGCTGGGTGGAAGAGTAAACTGGGCACGGGGCCTACGTCCTACGCATGGGAATCATCCAACCGTCTTCCGTTCATCAATCCAATGGCTGGGATCATCTTGAATTTGTAACGTTGCATTTTTTTTGCAACGGTAATATTCAGTAGTAAACATTTTTTGTTGTCTATAAATAGAAATCAATATTGAGCTACTTCTACACCTCTCATTTTTGAGTTAATTTTGTTATTGAAAGTTATATTTGTTTCCTTTCAACAGATAACCACCGCACAAAAATATATATTCTCTAATAATAAATATTTAATGCAATATTTTATATTAATATATTTTTTGATTACATATTTGAATCGATAGTTACCATATCGCTTCATTAAGTACGATATTAACGAAATTTAAAAATCCATAATAAATGAAAACATGGGATGAGGAAATTGAGGAGAGAGATTATATGGTGGGGTATGGTAAAAAGTTGGAAAGACAATGTGAAGTTCCAAAATTATAGATAAATATTAGGGTTAAAGAAACCATAAAAAGTAATACTCCCTCCGTCCCATAATATAAGTCCTGATTATGTTTTTATATGGGAATAAAGGTAAGTGGAATCTTGTTTTATTTGGGTAAATAGATTCATTTTTATTGGAAAATACTTTACATTATTTTTTTCTTTTTAACAAAAAATAAAACTGAACATTTAATGTTGCATGGTTTAATGTGTAGAGAAGTTCAATGGGGGAAAAAATCCCATTTTGTCATTAATAATGGGTGCATTGGGAGCTGAAATTATGAGTATATTTTGGGAATTAAATTATTTTCATGAGGGTATTTTAGGAATAATTAATGATTGAAAATAGAAATAGGACTTGTATTTTGAGACACCTTATAAGGAAACATGACTTATATTATAGGACTGGAGGGAGTAGTAGTTTATGAATGAGGTGGACAAAAGAGGAAGTATTGAAATAATTTACAATCTAAAATTTTGGATCATCCAATAGCCATGGTTTAGGTCATTAATTAAACACCATGATGAAAGGTAAATGGAAAAAGTAATGTTTCCTAGGAGGGTACCTATCAATAAGCAGACAGCAAGGTAAACAAGAATAATAATAATAATAAAAAGAATAGGAACATTTGAAATGTCTGCTGAGATGTTATATTTTGGTGAAGATTTGGTTGCATATTAGGTCAAGGGATTGTCACAAGTATTACAACTCACACAGGAATGGTGAGAGAGAGGAAAAAACAGCCCCATGCCTCAGCTCATCAAAGTGATCAATTCTTCCCCGCATGGGGTCCCCTCCACATGCATTTCATGAGCAGCCCCTCGTATTCCCAACCCTCTCTCCTTGAGCGAGCACAGGGCCATAGTTGTGGGTGTGCAAAGAGCCCCTCCGCACGTGGGCCCCCAGCTCAAATTTTTTTAGTTTTATTTGAAAGAGCCCAATTTGAAAAATATAATGCTTTGTAAATAGTAAACGGCAAACGCTCCACATCTTCATAATTCACACTATCCCCGGCCCTATCATCTTCCTCAATCTCGCTCTTTCACCAAAAATTCAACCTTCCATATCTTTAAGTTTACTCTTTAGTATTGCCATCAATACTTTTTCATAATTATCAAAAATAAAATCAATCCATCAATTAGTATTGATTTTCTCCACTCTCTATGAAAAATTTGTGGTCCTTTTCTCTCACTAATGGGAAAGAAAGGGCCAAATTTCTATTTTAGAATAGGGCCCCATAAATATCCAAGACGGCCCCGTGAGCAAGCGCAGAGCTTATGTCCATAATTTTTGGACTACTTGTGTATACCACTTGTTATTCGTTAATTATTATGTAATTTAAATTTTAACTATTATATGGTGGATCATGGTAATAATAATAACTAATAAAAAAAGAATGACACATGAGTGGTACAATTATTGCAAGACGGAAGCTTTTGACACTCCCTTATAAATTGAAAGACAAAGTGAAAGGGTAGAAAAAATTTGAATTCATACCCATTCACTCGCTTCATGAATATATCATGAAATTCATGATGGTGCTTGGGACCAGTGGCGGAGCCAAGTGTGTAGGCACGTGGGGTCACGTGACCCCTCGAATTAAAAAATTATTTTTAAGGATTTTCATTAAAAAAAAGTTGATCGCGCGACGCAAGCTTCGCGCAAGCGCAAGCGCAAGACGCAAGAATTTGCGCACCGGACGCAAGCAACCGTGTCGACGCAAGGTTCAGCTTAAAGATCGCTTTTGTTCGAATTCAATGTATTTTGGGGGAAAATAACCCATTTACGTTTCTGGGTTTTGTGTGATTTGGATTTCTGCTATAATATGTCTTATTTGGTACAGAATTGAAAAGTGAAATTGGGTTGTTAGATTCACCATCATTACCTCCTGAAGGTGAGATTTTTATCTTTCTTTCTTTCTTTTTATGGGTGAAATTTGTCTATCTTTTTGGGTATTGCATTTTTATATACCGACACAAGTATATATACTAAATTGTTTTTATTTTAAGCATAAAAGGAAAATGGGAATTTACATCCAAAGAATAGCATCATTACTTACTAAAGGTGAGATCTTTTTGCTCAATATATTTGTGTTTTGGAAGGAAATTAGTCAATTACCAAGTTAGGTTCCAAAGATAATCTACCATAAATTTGTTGAATATATATGTTGAGTTAGTCATTTATGATATATTATAAGTTTTAGAGCCTTTGAACTGAAGGGTGTGAATTTCCCTACACATTATGAGGCCTATGTGGTCACTGTTTATGATGGTTATGTTTTGGTTTGTTACCTTTGTCGCCGTTAGTAGCTCTAAGGGCAAGGCGAAGTCGAACATGAACTAAGTTTGGTAAACAATGGATCTTTTAATGTTGGCTTATGCTTTTTTAAGTACGCTAATGGCTGAACTGTTATGATATTCATAATTTAGCAATTCGGAAATATGTCTTCTCTCTTGGTTCACATAGTACCTTCGTAAACTAGTGTTTTACGAGCTCGTAACATGAACTAAGCGAAAAGGAAAGTGAAAATGGGTTCAAGAAACGTAAGGGTCCTTTGTTGGGGATTTTTGAAGGAAAACACATAGCTTTTGTTGGGGATTCGATGGCAAGAAACCAATTAGAGTCTTTACTATGTATGTTAGGCTCTCTTTCGCCTCCTAATTTTTGCGTTGTAGAATTTTTAATACTGAATATCTTTTCTCTTATTTTGTGACCCCCCGATTTTGAAATCCTGGCTCCGCCACTGCTTGGGACCCATTTCTTAAAAACATCTACCTGTGATATTCTTCAGACAGATATGGATGGTTATATGCGTGATTTATTTCTTCTGATTTTGGTATAGAAGCCCATTTTTGTAGTATAAGATTTAGGTCTCATGTCAAATAATGTCGATTCTGATCATAAACCAAAAGTATTAAGAAACTCACGTACGTAGGTTATTATTGGAGTGTTATTCTACATTCCTGATTGCTGTCCTTCACAATTTCCATGCACATCTTTGTGAAACTCATATATGAACTATATATTTATTTTTTTGACATCGTGAATATGCATGTGAACTATAAGTTCGTATACTATACTTTTACAAGTAACTCATTGCTTTTACAAGTAACTCATTGTATGGATCTGCAGCCAGCAGGCATAAGTTACTTGTTCATATAGTTATGGCATGGATGCATGGGGATTGATATATATTATATTAGATGAACATTACTTGGATGCACAATTTATCACCCTCACTGAAGCTAGCGTATGTTGAGCCATTGGAACATATGCGAGCATAAGATATTTGACTATTGTTGGAATAAATCCAAGAGAACGCAAAGATAATCTCCGGCTCAGGAGTTGCGCAGCACGCAAGGTGGATGCCTCGCACGCATCTTTGTGCGTCTGGCGCGGTGTCTCTGCGTCTGGCGTAAGGTTGGAATCTGGCAGCTGGCCTGATTTGCGAACCGCCCGACCGAGTGAATGGTCGCCCGCCCGGGCAATGGTCCGCCCAACCGGGCGAGTCGGGGTTCTATCCTTCTTCCAGAATTTTGCTTGCGCACCGACCAGGCGAGTTCCGCCAGCCTGCCCGGGCGAACGTGATTTTTGGCGGTGTACGGATTTTCGCGTTTTTGTTGGTTATTTTATCTTTCCTATAAATACATTTTTATAAAATCCGATTAAAAAATTCTCTCTAACCCTAAAACACAAGCCTACCATATTCATCTGCGATTTGAGCAGTTCTTGAGAAACTCCAACCCTTGAGTTCGAGGTGTAGAATTCTTGGGTGTTGTGTTAACCTTGGGGGGCGTTCGTCATTGGTAGCCTGCACTGGTATGGTGACGAAATCGCTTCTAAGTCAGTGGCCTCCATACCACGGTACAACGCAATTGTTCGAGATTAAATCAAGTTCAGCAAGTTTAGTTGATAGATATCTGCAGATAAGTTTATTATATAATATTATTTGTTTGTTTATTCTTCATGAATATTTTAAACATACTAATTATTTCCAAAAATTTAGTAGAAGTATTTCTTGATTGTTATATTCATGTTGATGCACAATTGATTCTAACCTAATTTCAATTATCTACCTTGGAAAGAAGTCCTTGAGTATTGATTATTTGTTTAGGTATGGTTAGAAAAATTAAGTCTTATGAATTGACTTACAATGGGATATGAAGAGTGGATTAAAGGTCTTGTGGCTATCCTAATGTTAGGCAATGATTGGGAAATTTATTTCCTTTGAACTATATATTTTATATATTTTATGGAGAAATCTAGAATTGTAAATTCTAGTGCCCACAAGGTGTTTGATGAAATTACTCAAGGAGTAAATTCATGAAGGGAAGTATCCTATGGAATTTAAGTTTACTATACTTTAACTTTGCGACATAATTTATACTTGTGTTGATGTTTTGTTGCATTGTTAGTCAATGTTAAGGTTGAGTTAAGACTTGAGACGTTCAAGTAAGACCATCCTGTGGTGGATATGCATATTATGGTGGCGCGAAAGAACACTCCATGAAAACGTCGTTTCATGGAAAGGAACCAAAACGTTGCGAAGTGGGAACCTTGAATGGTAGGATCACGTAAGTCCATATGATTACTAACTCCGGCACACTTAGGGAAGTTTTTTCTCCTTTTATATATATTATCAAACCTCTAACTTTACATGAATTATTTTGTGCCCCATTGCTTTATATAATATTTACTTTTTGGTGATATGTTAATCAATGTGGGGGTTGAGTTAGAGGTTGAGACACTCAAGCAAGCAAAAGGGAGTTGGAGGAGTGGCAAGTATATGGAATTCATAGCACCTTCAACAGGCTTGGCGAAAGGGAGGTTTTTTCTCCAATCGTTAATATTCCAAGTATAGCCTATTTGCATAATTAATTTTATGTGTGCATTGCTTGGTACTTAACTTATACTTGTGTCCTCAAACTGTTAGTTTCTTTCGAGGAATGAGTTTGTGTTTGCGACTAATGAGTATATGAGTTTGGCTTGCTTGAGTAGACATGATGAGAAAGCAAACTTCATGATTGACTTTTTGAGTTATGAGTTGTATACTTCTACTTATGACATATATGTTGTGTACAGTTGATACTGGAGTTGTCTGTAGTACTCTTGAGCAGTATTTCTGTTGACCATGTTTAGTCGTGAGGATTTGTAGATTGGTTGAATGACCTTTTGGGTTTATTGGTTGCAACTCTAGTGCTAAGTCGTGTCTCGGAGTAACCCCATAGTTATGTCTATTAGGGTTATTGAATTATTTGAGTTAATTCTTGACGATCTAGCTTCTTTGGTAAACTTGGAGTAATGATTGGTGAATGCTATCATGTTTCATGTGTTGATTTATTAGAGGCTAGCATTCCTTTTGTTAAGGGTCTAGGTGAGACCATTTTGGACTCCATATTTGAAAGCAGAAGTTAGAGATTAAATGTGGCTTTGCGCCAAGTGAGTAAAATCATTTAAGGTTGAAAGAACATGAGGGTTTTTAAGAGGATTATGAGTATCCTTCAGACCATCTTTGGGTACCATCTCTCATGTGGGGCTGACTGTCATTTTCAGCAGATATAACTTTGTGTTAGATAAGCTCATGAGTTGTTGGTTATGCTCCCTGTGTTAAGAGGGTTTATGGTAGTAACCTGGAACATTCTCATTGTGGGGGTTTTCTAGCTATGGTTGGATTTTTATCCTTCCTTTACACAGTTGGTGTGAGGATTTAGTTCTTTGTGGCTGTTGTTATGCTGAATTTTATGGTGTGATTATTTCTTCTTGAATGAGCTATGTTGGATGAAACTCATGATATCATTGATGCTTTGTAAGTCATTTGTGTGATTGTTCAGTAGTTATGACTATGTGTTTGCTGCCTGATTCTTTTCGGTGTCTCCTAGTAATGTTGATGTGTAGTTCAATAAAGGAGTACCAAAAGGTTGATTATCTAAGCTAGCAAAGTCCAATCTTGCTTGTAACATCCGGGGTTAGAAAGTTGTCTTTGTTTGATCGTCTATGTGAGGCCTTGGGATTATTCTCTGGAGGTGATGGTCAAGTCACAAGGGGATATTATGACTTCTAGTTGTGGGGCTAGTGCTTAGAAAGGAGCAAGCTTGAACATGACTCATTAGTGACCTATCATACGTTTTGTGTATGTCTTTGCCGGACCACAATCAATACTTTGGTTGTGTGTTAACCTTCAATAGACTTTGAATTAAGTCGTAAGCTTAAAAAGCTATGGGCAAGGTACATAGTTATCTCACCTGTTGCTAAGTTTGCCTAGACTAGTGGATGCGTTTGCATTGGGATCGTGTTATTTGATTGCCCCTCAAGTTGATTCGTAAAGTGCATATTTGAATGGCATCATAGAGAAGGAAGAGTCATTAGATCTTCTAGGACTTGGAGTTACCCTGTAATGTTTCCGTGGTGAGAAGACCTAAAACGTCTGTAGGTGGTCAATGGTTTATACCACTTCTATTATTAGTTCTGTGTGATGAACTAAATTTTGTATCTTAGCTTATCATGAAGGAATCTGTTTGAGTGATATTGATCAACTTGACATTGTTTGGTGATCATGTGTCTATGATTGATCTTATGTCTTTGATGTTCACACTTGGTGTCTTTATGAAACTGAAGATTTCGAATTCTAAGCCAAGTTGGAAGTTGGAGATGAGGTAATTCATGTGGATCGTGGATGTAAATCCAAAGTATTGTTAAAGGTACCTCTTATCTCAATCTTGTTCAGAGAACATGGCTTGTAACAGGTTCAACAGGAAGGTTGAATAGCTAGCAAGAACAATTATGTTCTGTATATATGTTTTTGAACTGGTTTTAGAAAGTGATTTTCTAAATGATTATGCTTATATGTTTATAAGTGTATATGTAGACATATTGTTCTTGACTTGTTGCTTTATCGAGGAGATGCAAAGTAAGATGGGTCTGCAGAGTTAACCATGAGAATGGGTTCATTGAGTTGAATTGGTTGAGTCAAGAAGCCGATTGATGAGGAAATCCTTGGCAAGTTACCTCGTTGTGGGGGGTAATGAAATACTCAATTATTTACATTGTGATATTTCAGGTGCTTACGTACATTGTCATGTGAAGGCAATCGATGCACATATGGATAGGAGCATGCACGGGTTGGTGTTGTGTTCATTAAAAGGACCTGATGGATGCTTTTGAGGTCCCATGTTGGGACTTACCATGCTCATGTGAGGTCAGATAACCATAACCAGTTTGGTGGCTCAGCTAGTTCAAACTTAAGGGATGTGCGAGGATCCATTACTAGACTTGGTTGTTTGAATAGTGAGCTTAATGGTATAGTGACAGGACAATCCATTACCTTTGTGGTGACTCAATTTATTTGAGCTTGATGGATTGAAGAATTTATAACCTTTATGGTGGTTCAACTGGCAATTGAACTTGATAGATTCATAGATTTCAGGTTGGACAATGATTGTCCTTAATGTGTTTATACTCAGTTATGCAGAGATTGCATTTGATTGAGATCCTGAGATGGGATAGTCCTAAGATGGGACTTATAGACTCACCGTGGCATACAATGTGATGTATGTGGCGTACAATGAGATATTGTATGTGAGGTTGAGTTTGATCGCTCTTAATGTTTCCATATCCCAGCAGGCTTGGGTGGTCGTTGGAATGGACTTAAATGGTTACACTGTTGTGATGCCTTGTAAATGTAAATTTTTTTGTGAGAAACAACCTTGGTCTATTTTTCGACGTTGACCAGCCGGATTCCGACGCTGACTCGTATTTTGCTTCATTTCAGCCTTTTTCCCTCCATTTCCCCCTAATTGTTCCCCGTAACCACCACCCTGCATCATCTTCAACCCTCGCACCGACGGCGAAACCAGCCGCTAGTCATGCCTCGCCATGCCCCCACCGACAACCACCACCACTCCACTCGTAAAACATCAAAACCTAGAAAACTACCCACACCACAACCCCCATTCGAACCCTAAAAACACCATCACCATAAAAAAGCACCGCCACCACCATTTGAACCCCAAAACATACCACCACACCACCTTTAAAATTCAAACCCACTATTCAAACCACAACCACCATCGATTCGAACCCACAATCGAATCGCCACCACCATCAACTCGAACCAAAACCACCTAAAATGCACTACCACCACCAAGTGAAATGATTGTGAAGAGGGGGAGAGAGAGAGAGATAGTGGGTTTGGGTTTCGATGTTGGTGGTGGTGCTATGGTTGAAGGTTGGTTTAGGGTTTGGTGAAGAGAGAGATGATGGTAGATGGGTTTCGATGTTGGTTGGGGGTGGTGGTGTGGTTGACATTGGTGGGTTTGGGGTTTGGTGAAGAGAGAAATAGATTTTGTGTGGGGTGGTTCAGGTAGGATGGTTGGGGGTGGGGTGGTTCAGGTGGGTGGGGGTGGGGGTGGTTTCGGGGTGGCGAAGGGGTGGGGTTGGGCCGAGGCGAGGGTGGTTCTGTGGGTAGGGGGTGGGGGAGGAGGGGAAAGGGTTCAAATGGAGCAAAACACGAGTCACGTGCAACTCACGTGACTAACTTATGTGGGTCAACGCCGGAATCCGGCTGGTCAACGTCGGAAAGTAGAGCAAGGTTGTTTCCCACAAAAATTTATGTTTAAGGTCTTAAGTTGCCAGAAAATTTTTAAAAGGTTGTTTCTCGCATAAGTGATATATAAAAGGTTTGTTTTGACAAATTTCACTAAAACCTTCCTTTTATTGCTCATTTCTTGTCACTAGTGGAAAAAACCTTATCTCGTCACTTAGTAACATATTCGGTTTTTAGAAAACCGCATCCGAAAATCATTAAAAAAATGGGAGGGAAAGCTGGGCAGAAAATCTTATCCGGTCTTTTAATGAACCGGATCAGATTTTGCGTTATTTTTTCCCAAGCAACAACCCGCGTTTTCTCTCATCTCTCATCTCTCTCATCGCCGTTTCTCAATCCTCTCTAACCCTAATCGAACGACGCCCTCTGTCCATTACTCGCATCATCCTCTCTCACACCGCCATTACTCTCTTCGTTTTTCGCGCAAATCGGGTCGTGCTTTCTTCATCTTCTATTTGGTTTTCATCGGGTCGTGCTTTCTTCATCTTCGATTTGGTTTTCATCCAGGTCGTGCTTTAATGGTTAGTTTTTTTCATTTTTTTTTATTTACTGTATTATATAATTTTCAATTTTGCTTGAGTTTGGTTATAATTTCCAGTTATGATGTTGTTATTTATTAACAGGGTGTTGTATTTAGTCCTGTGCAATTTGAACCGGAAAGTTTGTCGTCATCGAGTTCTGTTAACACCGGTGATCAGCAAGGAGGAGTCCCGGAGAAAGGTTTGACAGCTTTGATTGGTGCTGTGAAACGGATTTTTCATCCCAAAGATGTAAGTTTGTAGCTTTTATATGTAGCTTATGCTCATTTTTGTGTATTAGGAGGATAAATGGAATTGGAATGTGTTAGGCTGTTAGCTGTGATTTTTTTGGATGGTTGGAGTTAGTCGTTATTGTTTGGTATTTGTTTGCGAGCCTTTACAATTGAAAATGACTGATGGTAGTTTCAATTGAAGTTGAAGTTTGTCCAGTGGAGTAGTGCCTTTTGTCGAGGCTTTGGTTGCGTTATACAAATTAGGTTTTGATGCTGTTTTTACCATTTTTTAATGTAAGGAAGCTACGGATGGTAGTTTGGACTATTAATTGATTGTTTGTTGCATATGGCTTTGATTTTTTGGGAGTTGGCAACTAGAAAGTTCGATGAGAATAAATGGTTATGAAGGATCATGTGGGATATAATTGGAAGAAATTATGCTAGAGCTATAAAATCTGATGTGTTTTTTAGTCGTTGAAGCTCTCAATTATTGTGCCTTAAGCCTTATCCAACATCCTATACATCTAGCAGCCTTTTGTAGGAAAAGATACATATAATTTTATAGAGAAGGCCTAAAAGCTATAAATATATTTGCTGAATCTATGCCTAGGAGAATGGAGAGTCTCACAATCTCTTCATCTTTCAATCCTTTAATTGTTGGACTGTTCTAGAGAGAGAGTTTTCCAGAGATTTCAGCGTATTATTCAGAATTTAGTTAAGTGTTTTTGTCTCAACGCTGTTCGTAGAGACTTTGTCCATCACACCAAGCTTGAATTTTCGGAACTCAAACTTGTTTTTTTGTGAAGGCTTTGATAAAGATGTCTGAAACTCTGATTGACAATAGCTAGCTTCACCTCTTTATGGTGTTCTGCCTCTCAAAATGCATGAAATTTACTTTTATGTACTTCATCTTATTATGGCAAAATGTGTTTCTTTTCTCGATAGCAGATGTTGATTTGTTAACTGTTACCCACCAAAACTTCAGTAGACTTCCCTTGCTTGCCCGTTCCCGCCCGCAAGTATCTTCCTCAACCATATTAAAATTTAGTTCTATATTCATCAAGAGTTTTGTAACGTCTATTTTGTGGTTGTTATAAGGGCTTGCACAAATCTATATTATGGCTTATTGGCTTATATGAGTGTCTTCGTAAGAATATATGGTTCTAGTAGAATGTGCAATTCGCTGCATATACTAGTATTGTCAAAGTTGTAATTTGTGCTTCACATATACACGCATCTTTGACTGATAGTGGGACTGCAAGGCACAATTGAACTTGGTGTTTGAATATAGTGATGGTGTGATGTTGCTGATGTAGTATGCCCCACCCTCTCAAAACCAAAAATAAGTTATATGCTTAGCAGTTAACAGCAAATCTTGGTGTATTGAATGCCACTTTTGAATTTTCACTCTATGATTGCTCTAGTTTAAAGCATACCAGCAAATACTTTTTAATCATAAAACTATTCTCTAGTCTTTTGTTATTGAAGCTTGAAGAAGACTTAGTTTAATTCTTACTTAATGATTTTTTGGTGTTGTTGCTCATAGTGCTACAGCAGGCAGTATCCTAGATAAAGCTGTTGAGGCAGAAGATCAAAAGCATGGGGACTTTTTGAGGCTGGTAAGTTCATTGAGTATATGTAGATAAGCCACTACCACGTTTGTAGTTCGAAAAGTATTCAAACTCTGTCCATCTTGTGAATGTTCCATCTTACTGAACCAGCTAACTGCTAAGTGGAAAATAACGTGGACTAAAAATATATGATAAGTGGAAAATAAGATCATAATTTGACAATTCATGACTCTTTCCTTTTTTTTTTGGCTTCTAGATCTCAACATTACGCAATGCACTAGATGAGTATTGGCCATCTCTAAGCTGCTGCTTCTTCATCTAATATGCACCGACTGTTTTAACTTATGTTTCTCCTTGCAGATGCTATGACATCTGCTCCCATATCGATTTTCCATCCGCAAGATTATAACTGCATGTATTGCAAGCTTGAAGAAGCCTATGATAGCGAATGACTGTTAAATCTAATAGGAGGAGCCATTGAAGTATAAAATTATAATGTCATAGTTGTGTATGTTAATATTTTTATGTAATTAATTATTTATGCTTCAATTGGGCATAATATGCTTAATAAAATGAGTTTTTATATATATTATTGATTTTGTATTGATTACTAATGAAAAAATGCAAAAAAAAAAAAATTTTTTTTTTTGGTTTTCGGGGAGGTTATCTGATCATTAACTGATCCGGTTTTCACTAAAAACCGGATCAGATAATCTAGTTAACTGATCCGGTTCTCACCCAAAACCGGATCAGTAAATAATTTACTGATTCGGTTTTGGACCGGATCAGTAAATATTTTGGATCTGCTGCGAGCCCATCCGATGTGGACCAAAACCGGATTAGTAAGACCGATTTTGACCGCATCGAATGGGCTTTTTTCCACTAGTGTGTATCTTGTAACTAACTTGTATAAAACCTTCCTTTTAAACTTGTAACTTGTAAGTATAATAATCTGAATGGTGAAGAAAGCAATGAACATATTAGCATACATATGAATAATATAGTGTATAGAAATATAAAAAAGGAAAATTTGCCAAAATGAAAAATTCAATTTTGCAAAAAAAAAAAAACTTTTAAATTTTTGAAAAAAAAAAACCACAAAGTTAAATTTTCTTGCAAGATGCACTAGTGGAAAAACGCTACTCCCTCCGTCCCGCAGAAAGATCTCGAACACTTGGTGTTACACGTAGTTTAAGGTGATAAGTTATAGTGTGGTTATCAAATGTTATTTTATTTAAAAAGTAGATGTGATAGGATTTGGTGGGGTATTTTTTATTAGAGGAGAGAGAAAGTTGGGTAACTTTTTATTGATAAAAGGTATAGTGTGGGCCAAAGATGTGTAAAAGAAATAATATATTAATAGTGGGACCATGTCAAAAATGGAAGTGTTCAAACTAATTTGGGACAAACATAAAAGGAAAGTGTTCAGACTATTCTGGGACAGAGGGAGTATATGTCACAACACAACCGATGCGATCCTTAAGAGAACCGAATTGGTAAATCCTCGAAATTTTGGGTGGGAAACCTGGGAACACAACCGCTGCGGTCCTTAAGAGAACCAGATCAGTTAATAGAAAACCGCTCCGGTTTTCTATTAACCGCTCCGGTTCTCTTAACCGCAACACTTAATCACTAGTAGAAAAAGTTTGCCTCACTCCTCTCCTCGCAAACCCTAGCCCACAACACCGTATCACTCATCTTCCCCAACAGCAACTAACTCACATTCCTCTTTTCTCTCTCATCTCCTCTCTCTCTCCTCTCTCCTCTCTCCTCAGCGAAATCTAAAGGACCATTTTCGTCGAACACGGCGAACTACATTCACCAACTACTCTCCCTCACGAACAGCAGTGCCGCATCCTGCCGCCGCTGCTGAAGAACCAATTTTTCAAGCCTTCTCTCACGAACAGCAGGAGAGGAGAGAGAAGAGTTCGTCGATGTCGTTAGATCTGAAGGTAACCCTAATTCTTGCTTTCTCTCTCCTTGTTCTCAGATCTGAAGGTAACACTGACATTCTGTTAGTGCGTTTTTTAGGTTTTGCGAATTGATTCTTCATTTATTTTGTTTAATTCGCAAATATCAGTTTTCCATACTTGACTTCTAGGGTTTCGATTTCTGTTTTGTGCGATTAAGTTAATCAATTGAGTTCGTTCTGATTTTATTTTTCTCTCGCAACTTTTATTCTGTTTGTAATTCAAGATATGTTATGTAGAAATTCATATTGGTTGAATTGGAGTTTGCTGGTTCGAAAATAATGTGAAATAGTAGAAAAAAATGACTTCTTTTTATTCTTTTGCTGCAATGAATTCTGAACACCGAATGTCATTAATTAGTTATTGAAAAGGACGAAGACTTTCTTGGGGTTCTAGCAATAGTCGTCTTTTGATATCTGAATGATATTGCAATTTGTTTAGCTTTTCCAATAACTGTGACATCTTACCTATAGGTTATTCTCAATAATTATTATTTTTTTAGTTTTTGAGTATTATATAAAACCCCCATTTTTTCTCTCTCTCTCTCTCCCTTCGCCAACCCTTGATACCATGATATGTAGTTTAGGATATTCATTCCTAGGCCACCAACGCTATGGAGGATCAGTGGCTATTTTCAAATTTGATTTACTTGTTTAAAAGGATTTTATGGATAATTGCTTATTGTGTGTTTATTTATAGGTTAACTATGTGAAGGAAATCTTCTTTTCTGGCAGTGATAATGAAAGATTAGCTGGTAAGCTTGCTCGTCGTATGATACACCACTTGCCAATTCCAATAGATGAGGACGTGCAGCAAACTTTGTCATTCTTTGAAAAGGTTAGTTATTATTATAGACACATAACTTTGCATCTGGTTTACATGGCTTACAACTTGAGATTGTATGCACATCTGTATGCTTTGCTACTATTTGTTTGCACAAGGGATGAGTAATTGCTGGGGTCTTGGGGCTCGAGGCAGCCTTAACTTCAAACTTTTTCTTTTGTCCATTGAATATAAGCAATGCCTTACCGTGAATTCAAATAAAAGAAACGTGGCCTGATATTCACGTTGACTTGTTCTCATCCTTTATATTGACCAAGTCGGTCCCTTCCCCCTACTTTCCTTTCTAAAATGATACTAATATGTAATATCGCTTCGAAGTAATGATTTGAGAATAGCTTATTTTTTGTTCCAACAGATTGAAGCAAGACGTGGTGGTTTGAGTATTTTCGAACCAG
Source organism: Beta corolliflora (assembly GCA_947648045.1). Taxonomy (NCBI): domain Eukaryota; kingdom Viridiplantae; phylum Streptophyta; class Magnoliopsida; order Caryophyllales; family Amaranthaceae; genus Beta; species Beta corolliflora. The sequence continues at coordinate 180,771 of CANSZD010000456.1, forward strand.
TAAAGTGTAAATTCATCATAATTTTAACTCGAATTTTGTCTTACTGAATCCTTTATGCCTGTGCCACAACCCTTTTTTATTTAATTAATAAGGTTCATAATTGTCTGTTTTTTTGGCATATTGTTATTTAGTTCTATTAAGAAATGTCGAAATAGGTATTACTGGAGCTTCATGTTTTTCTATTATTGTGATTAATGAAAGAATAATCTTATATTGCTGCTACATTAGATAGTGGGATTAGAGCATTTTGTTTGTGAACACATGGAGTATCTTTTGGGTTTTTTGTTGAATGAACAAATGACAAATGACTATCCTATATGTTTATGAAATACTGATCAGGTCCTCTTTCTCTTGCATTCTTACAAATTCTATCTGCTGCGATTTTTTCCCTCCTCTTCAAGCACTTATTGTGCTTGTTCATGATATGGGCCTAAAGTGGGAGAGCCTTCTTTTGCTCGGTTGGTGTTATCTCTAATTTTTGGTGGTAGAGCCTTCTTTTACTGAATTTCGTGTACTTGATTCATGCAGGGTAGTGCAAGACAGTTGTTTCAGCAACTGCAGAGACCGATGGAGCAGGACACCATCAAGTCCCATTTTGAGAAGATCATTCTTATAGGGGCAGCAGTTGCATTACCGAAAAAAACAAGTATAGTTTAATGCATAGATAGAGAAGTAGAAGAATTGTATGTGTCGTCATATTATTATTTCTTATGTATTAAACGTGTGAAATGAAATGTTTGGACCAGTAGATATTTAAATTGTGATATACTTAAGACATAATTTTGACTGGCAATTTTGACAATTGAAGACATAATTTACATACTCCCGAGAGTGTAGCTTCAGGTAGATACTTGATTCCCTATACATGCACGCCTGCACTTCAAGTCTTAAATTTTCCCGTGCTATTTATAAGTATATAACATTGCTTACAAGCATGATTCCAAGAGTTTGTTATATACTTAAGCATACTTCATTCTTAAATGATAAAATATGCTCAAAAAGGTTTTTTCGAATAATTTGTAAGCTTCTATTAAAAAGCCTATAGTGAATGGCATAAGACGATGCTTCATGTTTCTGTTCATCATTGTGTAGCATATATCATTTCAATTCTTGCTAGAAAATGAAAAGATTGACATTCTATTTTTGCTATTCTTTTTTTTACAGAGCCGTTGAATTGAGTTGCACCACAGTGGAACTCTTGACATAACATGATGTAGTTCTCTCGTATCTTGAAAGCATGGCATCCGTAGTTCTTGTGCGGAACAACGGTTGTAAGGCATTGGATCCGATAAGTGCAATACTTGGCCCATATTTAAAAAACGAGCGGGCTCAAGAATACAAGGATTGCGGGTTCTTATTGTTTCCCTTTCGTCTCCTCACCCTTTCGGATAATATCTCCCGGTGAAGCCATGAAAGGTGATGATCCCGGCTTGTTTTCATTCGGCCCGAGTCTCCTAGCAAGCTTGGTGAATGGATCAGATAAGACGAGCCTATTATCATTTTGAAGAACAAGTTTAGCAGGGTTTATTCACCTCCTCCTTTAGAGAAATTCACGAAGTTCTAAAGAACTCAGCCATCAAAATATGAGACGCTTGATCCAGAAGTTAAGGAGGATTACTTCTTTATTCTCCTTCCTTGCGAGAAGCTTTGACCATTGCACTTTTATGTATCTAATTATATATGCTTATGCTTTAATTAAGCATAATATGCTTAATAAAATGAGTATTGATATATACTATCGATTTTATATCGATTAATAATGAAAAAATAGGTTAACTTGCTTAACTGTTGCGGTTTTGACCCAAAACCGCAGCGGTAAATGATTAACTGATCCGGTTTAGGACCGGATCAGTGAATATTTGGGGACTGCTGCGAGTCCAACCGATGCGGCCCAAAACCGGAGCGGTAAGCCCGGTTTTGACCGCAGCGGTTGAACTTTTTTCCACTAGTGATGAAACCTATTCCCATTTTCCGGTGTGGTTTTTCTCAATTCAGGCATTGACCCTTCTATCTTCCTTTAACCCCCTATTTCCATTAACTACAACACTACCCCTATGCATCTCAAAAACCACACCGGAAAATGGGAATTGGTTTAGCTTGCATGAAAAATTAAGTTTATCGTTTTTTTTTGCAAACAATGCTTTAAAAGTTGTTTTTGTTCGCAAAAATTGAACTTTTAAAAGGTTTTTTTTTGGCAAATTTTCCTTTTTTATATTTATATACATTATATTATTCATATGCATGCTAATATGTTCATTGCTTTCCTCACCATTCAGATGATTATTTATGTGTTTAACAAATCAACTTGTTAGGTTCCTAGTAATTTTGATTGCTTAAATAACAGATCACCAAAAATAAGTCTTATATGTGTTTAACAAATCAACGTAGATTAATTTTTATATTGCATAAACATATTGATTGGTTGTTTATCCGCATAAAACTCAAATATGAATCGAATTAAGTAAAGGCCAGTAATGGACGAACTTCATTCCTAATCATATTCGTATCTTCATCCCCGAACTCAATCTTTGGTTCATTGACCAATTATGATGTCATGACGGAGAAATCTACGTTAGATAAGTCCCTAAGATGTCCATATGGTTTTCCAATATCCAATTAGGTTTATGAGTGTTCCTTTAAAGACTCTTTAGCAACTTCTTTTTCAAAAGGAATTTCAAAACGTAAACCTCATCCCGCGTAGGTAATAAAAATATGCCTACCGAAGTAACCTAGTATTTTATGACTATAGGAGCTTCTACTCCATAAGAATGCTCTACAAACCTTCTCAATGCCCTGTAACACACTCTTTGGGAGAACTAAATATGTGCCCAATACATATGTAGGCTCATAAGCACTAAATAATTATGTAAGACTCTAGCAAAGTATGAGAGATTCTTGGAGCTCCATGTTTTGATTCTAGGTAGTCGACATTTTCTCTATTACCACATCATATTGAGCCGATTTCTTTTTTGAACAAATGAGTACTCCTAAATACCTAAATGGCATAGCTTCTTGTTAAACCTGAGAGTAGGGATGGCATGGGTTCAGGACCCGACCCGGACCCTGCTGGACACGACCCTAATTTAAGGGTCTGGGTCCAACTTTTTCAGCACCCTAAGGGTCCCGGTGCGGTCCAAGTAAATTTTTTAGGGTCCGGATCTTGATATTTTAGACCCGGACCCGAGCCGACCCGGACCCGACCCTTAAACCCTAAAATTATTTAATATATAAATTTTTTCTTTTTATTTTTAAATCAAACTGATTTCCTAAGACCTAAGCTAAAACACCATTCGGGCATTCACTTTGAAAACCTACAAAGCAACCATTCACAACAAAGAACCCGACTTTAATCTTTCATCAGACTCACCACCATCTGGGTATTTATCATAAGAAGAATTTAGGTAAACCCAGAAAGAAGCATGGTACAAACTCAGGTAAAAATTGCTTTTTTCGACTATCCAATTTCACTTTTTAGTATGATCTTGTTATCATTCATTGATTGAGCTTACTAACATTCTTATGAATGTGTTCTTTCCTATGTTGGGAATTTGAATTCGAAGATTTCATCAGTAGGTTTTCACTAAAACAATCAAAGGGTACCTTGAATTCTTTGAAAAATAGCAAATCAAGAGGGTCTAACTCTAATTTAGATTACAAGCTACTAGAGGTCGCCACCGGCAATTTCAACGAGGATAATGTCCTCGGGTGTGGGTGGTTTAGGATGTGTATACAATGCTAAATTCGATGGTAATTGTTATGTTCTTTGTGAAGAAAATCGGCTTGTAATCCAAATTAGAGATAGACCCTAGACCCGGACCCTAGACTCTCAAGACCCTAAGGGTGCGGGTCCGGGTCCAATTTTTCCGCACCCTTAGGGTCCAGGTCCGGGTCTGGGTCCGCAAAAAAAATTAGGGTCCGGGTCTAAGGTTCGGCTGGACCCGACCCTTGCCCATCCCTACCTGAGACAACAACAACTGTTCGGATATCAGTTTCATACATTCCACAACAATACAAAGAAGTTATTTGCACATTTGCTTTCAAGTTAGAAGAACTAGAAAGTAACTTGAAGGCCTGCAATAACAGGTTTTAGATGAGAATACACCTTTTGCAACATAGTATTAAGTCATTTGCAAAGCAAAGATATGTAAGCTTAATAACCTTACACCTACGATGATAATGAAATTAAGCGAATTCACCGATATTCTTCAGAATTCTTGTGATATACTCCATACAAATCACAAAGAGCAACGGAGACATGGGGTCTCCTTGTCCCAATTCCCAAACCCCTAACAAAACTGAAATAAACATGCATTATTCCATTCACCATCAATGAGAGCTTTGGAGTGGTAACAGACTCCATAGTGAGATCAATGAATGCCTCTAGGAAGCCCAAATGAACATCTTTTCCTTCAAAAAAAAAGCCCGGTCAACAGTATCATAGCTTTATGTAAATCGGCTTGATTAAGCGGCTAGGACCCGCAGATTTCCTTCCACATTCCTTCACTAAATCTTGCACCACAATAATGTTGTGAACTATATAATTCCCATGAATTAACCCTCCCTCGTTTTTCGCGATGATTTCAACCAATACCTTCCTAATATTCCACAAAGTACCTTAGTAATGCATTTATATTGTACATTAAAACATGAGATAGAATGGTCCTTTTTTTCCCTCTCGTGTGGCGTTCCTAAGTTAAATCTCTCGATCGATCCTTAATAGAGCTCGAATGGGCCTTAGTTGTAAGATTTTGGAAATGAGATGGATGATTTGAAAATGATATGGGTTTGGGAATAGCATGAGCTTGACCATTATGGAAATATGGACATGACTTTAATTGGACCTACATGAAAATGTAGACTTTGGCTAGATGTACTCGACCATGGTAGAGACATGGGCCTAACTACATGAATATGTAAACATGAACTTGATTCTTATCGGGCATTACATAAAAATGAAGATTTGGGCTAGGATTTTTACTTACATGAAAATGCAAGCAGTCTAGACTTAAAATTACGCATACGTGAAAATGCGGACATGATGGACTTTTAGTCTGGGACTACATGAAAATGTAGACGATAATCATGAAAATGCAAATGAACTTAGTATTTTGGATTTGGCCCTACACGAAGATATAGGTGATAACTGGAGTTTAACAAGCTAAGACTTTTGTATGGCCTGCATCAAGATGCAAATGGACCAATGATGAATGCAAATAGACTTGGATTGACTTCGTTTCCTTTGGGATTATAATTTTTTGAAGGTAATTTTAATTTTTAAATGGACCCCTTTTATTTAATTTTCTGTGAAAAAAGAAGTTTATTATTTTCTTGAAATGGACATTAATTATTAAATTACTAGGGAGAGGGATAATTTTTTAAAAAAGAATTTTATGTTAATGACGATAAAATGTATTAATCTTGATTTTTTTTTAAAAAAAAGAGGGACAATAATGAATATAAATCTTGAAAAAGATCGATAGGAAGAGTGTAAGATTGATCTTGAAAAACGATTTTTATTTTTCAAAAAATATATCTTAAAAAAGATAGATATGATAAGATAAGTCTTGCAAAAGATAGATTGGGATAGGATAGGATGAGCTGCATGATAACTCAAAACTCTATCATGACCACTTATATAGATGTATTTTAAAGATAGACTCGATTTTTGATGATACGATGAGATGTATGAAAAATATTAATTTTTATCTTTAAATTAGGTGAGTTTTGTTTTGAAAAGGAATTAAGACCTACAGGTGATCATGGATGATGATACATGCGACACATGAAAATCAGCCAATAAATCCTTAAAACGTGAAATTGTGCTACTGCGTGCCATGGATGGTAGCTACTCAAGGCGCAAGTAGTATTGTTCATGAGGTGCATGTTCGGGGCACACTGCACACGGTAATAGGCGATGAGGTTTTGCGATTTGACGAGTTATTGGTCGTTTTTTCGATTTTTAAATTATAATCTGAGGGGATGTGATGTTAAACCATAGCAAACAAGCAATCAAGAATGTCAAATAGGCAAGAAAAATATACAGTTCCAACCTGAAGTCAAGGTCTATGTTTTAGTCGTATGGTCAGGTTTTGGTTTAGTCTAAAAAAGGTCCATGACTAAGAGATTGATGCAACGCTTTGTATGTTTGTTTATAAAGATGGCCAAGTTTAGGACTCACTCCATGCCACAAGTAAGGAACAAGGGACAAATGCCATAGTTGGGTAGGGTTGCTTATAACTAAGATCCAATCATTTTGGATGGCAAAAGACAAACCCCCGAGGGTACTCTATGCATAGAACATGCGTTAGTGGGGGCATGGACTCAACCTTAGGAGTAATTTTGCAACCATGATGTTTACTCTCATTGACTGGCAAGTAAACTATTATCCGAATCTGGTATCCTAAACCCGAGCTTCGTTCCAAACCTGCAAAAAAGGGACCCACCCTGGAGGTTTGGGTGGTGGTTCCCCTCCGAAGCTTAAGTCAGGTATCAGGAGTGAGAAGGAAAAGTAGAGATAGAGAGAGAAAGTTGAGAGAGTATTTTCACAGAGTAAGTTTACACTGTTCAAATGAATTACCCTTCTCCCGATTTGAGGGGGAGTATTTATAGTGTTTGTGATATGATTGCTTTGCCCCTTTAGGTTACCCTTGAATAGGGGCACCTGATTGGCTAGGCAATCAAATCATGACATGTGGCAGGCTATGATTGGGGGTGGATCACCAACCAATCACCTGCAGCCATTATAGGGATTTGGGCCCTGAATACCCTATAGACCAAAAGGTGGGCTTTTACTCCTTTCTAAGTAAAACCCAATGGTTAAACCACTTTTCTTTACTTCCTCTTATGGGACATGTGTTTGATCCTGATGGATCCATGTGTCTCCGAGAGAGCCGTTGATTTATTTAGGCTACAACATTTGCCCCTAAAAGGGTTTTTACTGTTGGCCCCACGACGGTTAATGCCCTTTTACCTTAGGAAGCTACCTCAATTTCAAAAAGAAGCAAATACGCGCCATTTTTTGGGCTTTACCGGTCATATTTAACCGGTTTAATCATTACCGGTCACTTTTTAACCAGTCTAGAAGGTTTTTCACCCCCTGTATATATGCTCGTTTGTCCATACTTCAATCATTTCACACCTTGAGAGAAGTTTTCTAGAGAGAGAGGCTCTGCATATTATTCTAGAGAGAGAGTGAGTTCGTCCAGCTTCTGTTTTCTTCTCCGAATCGTCCAAGCGCTTGTCAGGTATCCTTTCTTTCTTCTTTTTTCTCTTTTATTCTTTATTTTTTTTAAAAAAAAATCAATAAAATGGATTCCTCTTCTTCGTCAAATAATCCTGGCCGTTCAAGAGTTTGCCTTGACACTAGAACTGATAGTACTTCTTCTTCGGCACATTCTAGAGTTGGGCCTATTCTGGCCGATTATATATATTTTTATGGTTTTGGCCGGCAAAGTCAGACGACCCAGTCTTTACCTGTGCAGGGTAATCTGGCGCGCGTCAAGCAAACGAGCCGCCTAAGACGAAGAATAATTCTCCCTTCTTATAGCTCTGAGATGGAGGAATCCACTGGACGAGTTCCAGAAGAAGCAAGGGAGACCCAAAGTGCTTAGCCATTGGCCGGGTCTACTTCCCCTGGCCATAGTGAGGAAAACCTTGAAGCAGATCCTGAGCCCAGACTGTCGGGTAGGGATATTGATAAGGAATAAGCCGGCAAAGGCAATAACGAGGGTGACTCCGGCACTGCTGAAGATTCGGACGAACCCTCCACTACCTCGTCTGAAAATAGGAGACCCTTAGGTCCCCTCTCTGACCGTGGCTTTATTTTAGCCAACTGTAGGTGGTTAGAGAAAATTGGCCCCGATCCCAGCTACTTATCCACTGTTATGCCCATGCCGGGCTTTTCTTTCGTCATTCCCAATAAGGAGGCTACAATCTTGAGCGCTCCCAAGAATCACTTCGCCGTTTACAAGCTAGCCTTGGACGCGGGGTTAAGATTTCCTCTCCACGATTTTGTCGAGCAAGTGTTAAGGCATTACAACGTCGGCCATAACCAACTGGCGCCAAATGCCTGGCACAACATTCTGACATTCATAGCCGTATGCGAGTTGCGCGGCTTGGCCCTTTCTCTCCCGGCCTTTAGTCAGATACACTATGCGCCTAAGGTTCCAGGGACAGTGGACGGAGCTTGGCTTAGCATCTGTAACCGTCCTGACTCTCTTACCTCTTGGGGCAAACCTTTGAAGATGCATGATTGGAAGGCCGACTTCATTTTTCTCCGAGCGGCCAACGATTACATCGCCGAGGGGTACCGAATTCAAAGTCGGGCCGATATGAATACTGGACGAGGGAAGTCTTTTTTGGATCTAGAGGATAAATTTGACGAAGAGATGATGGAATACTTTAAAGTAAAAGAGTATTCCAGACCAAATCATCCATCCTTTAAGGGACCAGCTAACTGGATTCCATTCAAATGGATGTTTTATGATGATAACTTCTTGGTCGCCGCTGGCTTGCGGTTGGCCGAGGACATAGGTATATCTTTAAAACTCTAAGTAAAGCGCTTCGTCCGTAATTTGTATCTTACTAACCCCTTTATTTCTTTTTTGCAGAGTCATCCGAGCACTTCTCACAAAATCTTCGACGGGTGACATCAGTATGTCTAGATTTACTGATAACCTTTGGAAGGAGTTCACCAAGACGAGCGCCGAAAAGAGGGCTGAAACTCTGGTAAACCTCTATTTCCCTTGCCTTGGACGAGGGTCCTTCATGGAAGGAAAATGCCCAAGGTCTAACTAAGAAACTTCAGACGAGGGTTCCTCGAGGAAGGAAGGCGTCCATGATTGGACGACTTCCTTCAACGGACCATCATCGTCTTGATCCTGATGCTGGCCATGGAAGAGGACCTGGCTGGTTCGTCCAGGGTGAGCACTAAGTTGTGGACGAGGGTTCCTCGAGGAAGGAAGGTGTCCATGATTAGACGGCTTCCTTCTTCTGTCTATCCTCGTCTTGAACTTGAAGCTGGTCTTGGAAGAGGGCCTGGATGGTTCGTCCAAGGTGAGCACTAAGTTATGGACGAGGGTTTCTCAAGAAAGGAAGGCGTCCATGATTGGACGGTTTCCTTCATCGGTCAATCCTCGTCCAGAATTCAGTAGGACTACAAGAGTTCAATTGGACGGCTTCCTTGAGCAATCAGGGTGCGTCCGAAAACATTATATTAGCTTTGTCTAATTTGGACGATTACTCTCCGGACTTGTGCTCATTTGTGCAGAAAAATGCCCCAACAAACAAGACCCCGCCTGGGAAGTCTTCTTCGTCCAAGAAGAGACATGCGGCGACTGGTGACCAGCCTTTGTCCAAAAAGCCCAAGGGCTTTGTGAAGAAGAAGACTAAACGGCCACCCGTTCAGAAGACAACCCCAGCCGGCAAGGAAATCGGAGGAAAAACTATCCAGCCTCCGGTGGACAAGCCTCTGAAGGATGAACCGTCCAATGATGCCCCGGCAGCTGGGAAATCAGAGTTGGACTCTACCCTTGTTCCTATTGATCAGTTGGACGCAACTGATCATCCTGAGGTCAAGCCAGATTCTGCTCTGGCGCTGGTGGAACAGAAGCCGGACGCGGATACTAAAGATGGATCAGCCTTCAGCGGCTCAGTTGCTAAGCTGGTCTCCTAGATGCCGCTAGCTATTAGGGCGGCGTCCTTATCTTCGGGTGAGTCATATTACCCTAACATTGTTAGGACGCTGCGGGTCGGTGGACGTTCAATGAGTCCGTCCAACAGACAAGCAGTAGTCATCCCCATCAAGAGAACTGACTCCCCCCCTCTTTCAGATACGAAGCAGGAACCTGCTTCAGCTTCGGCCGCCCCTACAGTGGACTCAGACGAGGAGTCTTCTACTGCATTTGCAAAAAATGTCAAGGGCTGAACGAGATCGGCTCAAGCAGGGGCTGTTCAAATGCTACCCCGAGTCCTACGTGAAGGGCTTGAGGGGAGCATCGTCTGGGCATGTGGGCTACATGTCACAACTTGCTGCCGAGGTACATTTTGTTGTCGTTTTTATTTTTGTACTTGTACCAATTTTTTATTATGTAACTCGTCTACTGACTTGCTTGATCTTCGTTATTTCAGCTTCTTGCTCGCAGCATTTTAACTGAGGACTGGGCGAGAGAGCTTAGGAAGGAAAATAAGCATCTCGTCCATCAAGCTACAACGGCCGGTGACAAGGCCATGTACGAAATTGAGCTGGCGGAGACTCTTCACCGTCAATCTCGGGAGGCCTGGGAGAAACGGTCGGCCGAATTGGAGGCCAAAAACAAGAAGTACCTCGTCACCATCAACGACATGTTCAAGGAAAAGGACCAATTGAAGCTGGCCTTGGACACCGTCTCAGCTGAGTTGAAGGGCGAGAGGGATGCTGCTCTTGTGGCCACTGTTCAACTTAGGAGGGATAATCTCCTTCTAAGGGCCCAGAATGCTCGGCTGACAGGGGAGGTGAAGCAGGCCTACAGAGATGCCAAGGAAGGCCTTAGCCAGGTCATTGAGACGTCCAAGGACTGGGCTCTCAAGGCCTTTGAGATGTTGGCTGCACCCGAGGAAGTTCCTCGCTTTGAGCTCCGCCTGGCATTTTAGGAGAGCGTCCACCAGGCAATGGTGACTGCAGAGGAGCCTCCCACCTTCCTTGATTCCTCAGACGAAGAGGTGGATGATGAGGAAGAGTCTCCTGTGGACGACCAAGATGTTCCTGCCGAATGAAGTGCCTAACTTTAGGTTTATTTTTCTATCTTGGCTTGTTCACCGTTGTAGCTTAGTCCTTTATTGTTTTAGACTAGGTTGTAAGCCTCTTTTGACGAACGTTTAATAAAATGATCTTTTGTCAATGCTTGTCTTCTGTTTGAGTCATCTCACTTAAATTATCATTATGGACAGTTTTCAAACATTTTACAAATTAGTTAAGTATAATTGAGGCACACCCTGTTTCTTGGACGGCCTTAGAGCTTAATTAGGGAAGGGGTGAGTCTCATCCTAGTCTTTGGATGATCTTCAAACCTTCCTCAAATAAGCAAAGTATAATTGAGGCTCGTCCTGATTCTCGGATGGCCTTAGAGCTTAATTAAGGAAGGGGTGAGTCTCGTCCTAGTCTTTGGACGATCTTCAAACCTTCCTCAAATAAGCAAAGTATAAATGAGGCTCGTCCTGCCTCTTGGACGCCCTTCGAGCTTAATTAAGGAAAGCGTGCGTCTCGTCCTAGTCTTTGGACGATTTTCAAACCTTCCTCAAATAAGCAAAGTATAAATGAGGCTCGTCCTGTTTTTCGGACGGCCTTCGAACTGCACTCGTCCTAGAAGCTCTAAAGACTTAGTTGTATCCCCCCCCTTCTTGGGCTGAGCTCATCCTTTTTATTTCGGACGAGCTTTGTACCAAGAAGGAGAGCGGCCAACTTTGACCGAGCTAATCATAAAACTTCTCATTTAGGGCGAGGTTAGATCCTTATATGCAATTTTTATTTTGTTGTTTATGGACGGACCATGTTTTGGCCGGCTTCCTCGAGGAAGCAATGCTCGTCTTGAAGTGGGGAGCCCTTACTAGGGTCTTTACTACTTAGCTGACCTTGCATGTGAAAGTACGATTCCTTTACTAAGGTTTGCTTATTTCTGGTTGGTTTCCTTTTAGGGACCATGATGTTTCTCCTACTAGAGACTATCATTATTTGGTTAACCAGATGTGTGATATACCTTTTAGGTTTATTACACTTTGGCCGGTCTCCTTGAGGAAGCAATGTGCGTTTGAGAACTGGTTATTCGCTGTTGCGATGTCCATTGTTTAGTCTTTACTTTGGACGTGTATAGTTCCCTTTGATTTTGTCTAAGTTAATGTCACTTTTAGACCATTATACTAACTAGTGGTAAAAATGCCCCAAAGTGAACAACTTAGTAAAAAATAAAGGAACAATATAGGGAGAAAGTAGAAATTGTATTATATGAATTTTGCTTGACTAAGTGCCAAGATACATGTATACATTTCTAGTTATCTTTTTTGTGTCGTGGCACTTGTTTGGGATTACAAACTACTTTAAAATTCTTGCCGATTTTCTGAATCAGACGTGGTACTACTTCAATGTGTCTGAGTTCCAATTGCGTTGTATTGGTCGTCCATCCATATCTTTGAGACGAAAATTTCTGCTACGCACTTCCTGGACTATCAGATAGAGTCCTTCCCAATTTGGGGTCAGTTTACCAAGCTCCTTAGCTCGTCCAACAGCCTCCATCTTCCTCAGAACCAAATCCCCTACCTTGAGTGGTCGTCTAGCGACTCTCTTGTTAAAGTCCCGAGCCATTCGCAGCTTGTACAATTGCATTCTTAATAGCGCATTGCCCCTGACCTCTGGTACTTGGTCCAAGGCCGTGCGCAAGGCAGCCCAATTGGCTTCTTCTGTGTACAGCATGACTCTCAGGGTGGGTTCTTCAATCTCAATGGGCAAGACGGCTTCAGTACCATAGACCAACATGAAGGGTGTCTCTCCTGTGGAGTTTTTGGCCGTGGTTCTAATGGACCATAACACCAGTTGTAGTTCTTCAACCCATAGTCCCTTGGCATTGTCTAGCTTTCTTTTGATGTCGTTTGATAGAATTTTGTTGAACGACTCTACTTGCCCATTGGCTTGTGGGTGGGCGACTGCAGCAAAGTGAGCTTTGATTTCTCTTTCAGCCAACGGCGTTTCAAACTGTGGACCATTGTAAAAAACGATGGACTGCGGCATGCCGAACCGAGTTATAATGTTCTTCCAGATAAATCCCTTGACATCATTCGTCGTTATACCTCACATTGCTTCAGCTTCTATCCATTTAGTGAATTAGTCCATAGCCACAATGACAAACTTCTTTAGCCCTGGGGCCACAGGAAAAGGTCCCAGAATATCCATGCCCCACTTTGCAAAAGGAAGAGGAAATAAGACGGGACTTAGGTAGTTGGACGGCTTCTGGTGCAAGTTTCCATGCTTTTGGCAGCTATCACACTTCTTTGCATATGCCAGAGCGTCCTCTTTCAATGTAGGCCAATAATACCCAGTCCTTAAAGCCTTTTCTCCTAAAGCTCTTCCCCCAATATGGGATGCACAAGCTCCTTCATGGAGTTCCTTCAGCACTTCTAGTCCATCTTCCCTAGTGATACACTTGAGAAGAGGACGATTGAATAACTTCTTGTTGAGAGTTTCATCCCACAACTCAAACCACTTGTCTCGGGCTTTAGATACTTAGCCTCTACAAGGTCTGAAGGTAGTCGTCCTGTCTTCTTGAATTCTATAATGGGCTCCATCCGAACTGCCCCTCGACTAAGAAACATGGCATGTTCTAGCTCAATACTCTTTTTCGTCTTAACTTCCCATAAAACAGTTCTTGGTGCATCACAATCGGCTGAGCTAGCCAATTTTGAGAGAGCATCAGCTTGATGATTTTCTGACCTTGGTACTTGGTCGAGAACAAATCGATTTAGAGGCTCAATCTCATCCTTGATCAGACGCTTATACTTGCTCATTGATGCTTTTTTGCATTCAAAATCTCCATTGACTTGGCTGACGACTAAGAGAGAGTTCGATTTAGCCTCAATATCTAAAGCCCCAGCCGCCTTACACATCTTGATCCCAGCCATAAGTGCTTCATACTCAGCTTCATTATTGGATGCTTGGAATTGGAACCTTAGCGCATATTCAAATTTATCTCCTTCTGGAGATTGACAAATGATTCCTGCCCCACATCCATTGACAGTGGATGATCCATCTACCATCAGCGTCCAATGCTTCCTTCCTTCGGCCGAATCAGATATTGGTTCTATAGTTGACCGAGTGAGCTCAACTATAAAATCTGCCAAATCTTGCCCCTTAATAGCTTTCCTTGTTTCAAAAGATATATCAAACATGTTTAGCTCAACAGCCCACTTCAGCATTCGCCCATCAGCTTCCATCTTTTGTAGAACTTGCTTCAGAGGTTGGTCAGTATAGACTAGTATACTGTGAGCCAAGAAATAAGGCCTCAACTTCCTGCTGGTCATGACAAGTGCCAACCCAAACTTCTCGACCGGTGTATACCTACATTCCGCGTCCTTGAGCACATGACTTACAAAGTATATTGGGATTTGCACTGACTCTCTTTCGGCCAGTAGAACAGCACTCACGACCTGAGGAGAGACGGCTAAGTATACAAACAGTTTTTCCCCCTCGACTGGACTGACCAACCTAGGTAACTGATGAAGGTGGTCCTTGACTTGCTGAAGTGCTTGTTCATCTTCTGCTGTCGATTCAAACTTAGCTTTCTTCTTGATAGTTGCGAAAAAATGATGACACTTGTCTCCTAACTTAGACAAGAAACGTCCAAGGGCCGCTAGGTAACCCGTCAGACGCTGCACTTCTTTGATTTTGGACGGAGACTTCATGTCTATAATAGCTTGAATCTTTTCGGGATTTACTTCTATCTCCCTCTGATCTTCTAAGAAGCCCAAGAACTTCCCAAACAAGACGCCAAAGACACATTTTTTGGGGTTCAATTTCAGCTTGTACTTTCTGAGAGTTTCAAAAGTTTCTCTCAAATCACCAACATGGCCTTCCTCTTGCCAACTCTTCACTATCATATCATCAATATATGCTTCCATGTTTTTTCCCAGTTGTGGCTAGAAGACCGTGTTGATCCATCTTTGGAAAGTGGATGGTGCACTCCTGAGGCCAAAAGGCATCCTCAGCCAGCCATATTGCCCTTCTCCGTGATGAAGGACGTCTTGTCTTTGTCCTACGGCCACATGGGTATTTGATGAAATCCTGAATAAGCGTCCACAGAGCTCAACAAAGCATGGCTAGCCGTGGAATCTACCAGCTGATCCAACTTAGGCAAAGGAAAATTGTCCTTAGGACAGGCCTTGTTAAGATCAGTGTAGTCCACACACATTCTCCATGTGCCATTGGGCTTTGGTACCATGACGACATTAGCTATCCATTCTGGATGGTAGGTTTCTCTTATGAATCGTGATTCCAACAACTTCTGCACTTCTTGGTCGACCGCCTGGTTTCTGGCCGATCCCAAGTGTGTTTTCTTCTGACGAACAGGTTTTAAGCTTGGATCAATGTTTAGCCGATGGACGGCTATCTCTGGATCAATTCCAGGCATTTCTTCAACGCAGTAGGCAAACACATCTTGAAATTCTTTGAGAAACCTAATCAAAATGCCCCTCAACTCGGGGGAGAGAGAAGATCCAATCTTCAAGGTTCTTTCTGGACGAGCTTCATCCAAACAAATATCATCTGGGGACTCCACAGGCTCTGGACGTTCAAGTGCCACGCCCATAATGGCCATCACTTCTCCAGACGAGGGTGGCTCCTCCTTGACGGGCACATATTTTCTTCTCTTGATGGGAAGGTGTTCAGACGTTTTCCTTGAGGGAGCGACCAGCGTCTGAGGACTTTCAATTGTCATTCTCAGAGCGGCCACCTGGTCTTTCACAATTTCGGACGTCTTCCCTTCGCCAGTGACCTTCGTCTGGTCTTGCTTCTCCGTTTTCCAAGATGATGGTTTCAAAGTAGTTAGGTAACATTCTCTAGCCGCCTGCTGGTCTCCATACAAGGAGCCAATTTGACCACCATCACATTCAAAGTTTATGAGCATCAAGTGAGTTACTATCCCAGCCTTAACATGATTCAAAGTTGGTCGTCCAAGAATGACATTATAAGCCGTCAAGTCTCGGACGACCAAGAACTTGATGAACAAAGTCCGTGAGGCATCCTTCTCTCCTACTCGGACGGGCTACGTAACTGTTCCCATAGGGTGAATAATTAGTCCCCCAAACCCTGATAGGATGGTGGACGGGAACTAAGTTCTTCTCATCAAACTTCAATCTAGACAAGCAATCTGCACTTATGATGTCTGTAGAACTTCCAGTGTCAATTAGAATCCTTCTTACTCTCAGGTTTGCTATCTTCATCTCCACAACCAAGGGGTCATCATGGGGGGTTCTCAGCTTCCTCCGATCTTGTTCACTGACTACCACTTTTAGGAAGGGGTCGGCCTTTGTCTGGTCAGTCAACAAAATTTGGTCGAGCTCCCTGAGATAGTTTTTGTGCCCTCTATTGGTTGGTCCTCCAGCTACAAATCCTCCTAAGATGACAAGAACAACATCCTCGTCAGTGCTCTCACTTTCTTTCTTTTTGCTCTGGCGATCATCCTTCCTTTGGAACTTCCTTCCCCCTTGGGGTAAATATGAGTTCATCTTTCCTTTTTGGGCTAAATCTTCCAAAGCGCTCTTAAGGTGTTTACTTTCATTGGTCTCATGGCCACAATCCTTGTGAAAATGACAGTACTTGCTCTTGTCTCTGTTCCGGTAAGGGATCTTCATCTCAGCTGGAGCCTTGAGCTCATATTGATCCTTTATCTCCATTAGAATGGAGTATTGATCCTTGCTAAATTCAATGGGATCAGTTGAAGATTCAGATTCCTTCCTCTTACCTCTCTTGGACGAAGTGGTTGTGGAGGTTATAGCCCAAGTTTCGGCCTTTTTAGGGTTGCTCTTCTTTGGTTGAGCTACCTCTTCAGGCTTCTTGGACTTAGGGTGCTTTGCCTCAGCACATACTTTAGTGGCGTGTATAAATGCTTCGGCTTCTTTTAATGCTTCTGCAAGAGTGGTGATTTTCTTTTTCACAAGATCAAACTTAAAACTTAGCTTAGCTTCCTGGCCTCAACCCCTGATGAAGGCGTCAAAGGCCACACCAGCATTGAGATCTTGAATATGCAGGGCTTCTAGATTGAATCTCTTAACAAAACTTTTAAGGGCTTCTTTTGGTCCTTGGACGACCTTACCCAAGTGCATGCTTGTTTTTTGTTCTTGTCGATTGGCAACAAAGTGACTAGTGAATAGATAATTGAGTTCATTGAAATTATTGACTGAATTTGGGGCGAGATTGTTAAACCACTTCTGAGCTACTCCCTTTAGAGTAGCCGGGAAGTTCTTGCACCAAGTAGCATCATCTACTGCTTGGACATACATCTGATGCTTATAAGCGGATAGGTAATCATCGGGATCTGTTGTTCCATCAAAAGGTTCTATGGTTGGGAGTTTTACCTTTGGGAAGGGGGGCGCCTCCATGATCCTGGCCGAGAATGGGGTTGGCCAGTTGATCCGGAGGGCTCCCAGCTGTCCCTCAATGGGTATGAACTCCTTACGATACTCTTTCAACACGAGATTAGATGAAGTGTTTGTAGGGGCTGGATGCCTATAAACCATTGGCTGCACCACCGTTTTCTCTTGTCTTGGACGAACAAGCACTAGTGCAAAGTTGGTCTAAGGTAACATGCATGAGGTAACACTTTTCAAAATTCAAGTTTGTTGAATATATATGTAACACCTTAGTAACACTTAATCAATATGTAACACTTAATGTAACACATTTTTACAAGTAACATTTTAAAGTAACACTTTTTTTAATTGAGAAACACTTTGATGTAACACTTTCATTTAGGTAACACTTACATATTAATAACATTTTTAGGTAACACTTTTTTTTAAAGTAACACTTTAGGATAAGTAATTGGTTACAACTTTACTATATTTTCCCCTCAAAAACAAAAAAAACTTTACTATATTTGTATAGATTACAATAACGTATTGCTGCTTAGGGTTCAGTTTCAATACTGCTCTGCTTCGTTGCAATCTTGGTTTCCATCACCACCACTCCTTAATTCGCTCACCACCGCTCACCGTCTTAGTTTCCATCAGCGTTCAATCTTGGTCATTCTTCCATACAGTCAGAGAATTTAATTGGTTAGTTTTGATTCTAATTGTCCGAAAATATTTGTTTTCTTTGATAATTGATTATGTTCAATTTATAATTTTGGTAATGGGTTCTCAATTTGTTTGATTTGATTCATTAATTTCCTCTCTCCTTAATTCGTTCCTGTCAGATTCGATCACCACCACTCCTTAATTCGCTCACCACCGCTCACTGTTTAGAGAATTTAATTAGTTAGTTTTGATTTTAATTGTTCGAAAATATTAGTTTCTTTGATAATTGATCATGATCAATTTATATTTTCGTAATGGGTTCTCAATTTGTTTGATTTGATTCATTGATTTATTTGATTCATTAGAAAATTTATTGATTTGTTCGAAAATTTAATGCTGCATGATGTATTATGTACGTTGCTCTTAGTTCTAATATAAGCTACAAAGTATACTAATTCAAAAAATGAAATTCAGTGGTTAGTAATTTCAAGTTGATGGGAGGGTGGCTGGGAGGGTGGTTCTGTGCAGGGGGGGTGGGCGGATGGCTGGCAGGGGGAGACTGTGCAGAGGAGGCTGTGCAGGGGAGCGGATGACAGGCTGCGCAGGTGCACGGGGGTTGGCAGGGAGTTGTTGTACAGAAGGGGCTTGCAGGAAATTGTTGTGCTGAAGGGGTTGGCAGGGGGTTTCTGTGAAAGGAGGAGGGGGGGCTGGGAGGGAGGCTGTGCAGGTTAATTTTGTTTAGAAGATAGCTACAGTATAGTATGCACTCAAATATTGATTGGAATGCCTTCTCTATTCACCAGTTTTGATTCTAATCTACATGATGAATTGACGATCTCTAAATAAAATGGCAAGTTGCGCTGCAATGATAATGTGTGATACCTGCTGAATTGATGAATTGATGCTCATGCTCATATCCTTTCCCTGTTCAAGGGAGAGTCATGTATTGAATAAAAGTTGTGGAAGGGAGATTTTATTTGATGCTTGCTGAATTTTGAGTGTTCTTTTTCTCATATGGTGTTGTTGATTTCTACGGAATTTTACTGAACTCAGAATGTGATGCTTAAAACACAAAAAAGACCTAAAACACAAACAAAGGTACATGTTTCTACACCAGAATGCTTTATACTAATTCTCTAGCATTTATTTTTTTGATTCTCTAGTATTTTTCTTACATGGGAATATTATTTTCTGCTGATTATTACTGGACATTGTTTATTCCAGTTCCATATGTGACAATACATAATGCAATAGTTCAGAAGATAGAGAACATACCAGTAGCAAGATAGCCATAGGCCCATAAGTACCAGCAAGATAGCATTTTTCTCCGTAGGCTTCCCAGGAATGATCACACAACTGTTATGTTGCCATAAATTGCAATCTGGATCCACACACTGCACTGGCAACAATGTTATTAAAAGCCCATTTCCTGAACATTTGTTTTGCAAAAGAGAGATGGAGAACAGACAAAAAAATCACAACGTACAAAAGAGCTCTATGGAAAGAATTTTAAAACCTTGCCCAAGCAAAGAAATCAACAGTACACATATACTCAATTATTTAGGAAAATAAGTGTCAATTCAATGCAGGCATGGTACAACTAATTCATAGGTTGAAAATTTTGAAGGGCAGCAGCCAGAAGAAACTTCACTACAGAGGATGTGCTAGAGTACAAAACTTAGTCTTGCTAGTGCCGAAGAGTAACACTAAGATCCAATATATATACATTTGACATTGCTCCGTCACTCTCATTTTTCAGTTAGTACAGTCCACACATGGTCAAAGAGATTAGAAGACATCTGTTAATTGTACAATCATGCTACTGTCACTAGAGAGCATGAAACCAGAAGTCCAGAAATGAAAAATTCAGAGACTTTTAGATACTTACGACCATACGCCACGATCTCCTTTTGTTTCTCCCATCACATGATGTAGTAAAACATACCCACTACCAGTGTATTCGTCCAACCACGATAATACACTCATGAGGGTATCCTCTTATAGTGGTCTATATGGCCACAAATTAGATGAATTGCATGCTAGTGACATCATAAATAAAATTCTAGAGACAGATTGTGATTCATGGCAGCAGGTTTATTAATAATAGTATTTTGTGAAAAAAATCAGTGATTCTAAACATTAATAAAATAAAATAAAAAATAAATTGGATGTGCTGATACAAAGGTCTATAAATCATGTCATAGAGTGTTTTAGCTTTGAGTTGCAGGAGCTGTAAATATATAGGAGATGATGCAGATTTGGCTTAGCAACAGTTGAGAATTCTTATCTTTATTGCAAGTTGCAATTAGTTGGAGACAAAAAAAAATTCGAGTCTGCAACATTGCAATCTTGCTTTTATTATTTGGCCTGATAGTTATATCAATTACAACTTCTTTTTTGTAGGAAGCAAGGTTAATATGGCAGATTATGAAAAGATTAGAGAAATGAGGATAGCACAAAACAAAATGAAAATGAAGGAAATGGGAGTTACTACATTGGGCTTATGAATTATTTCACTCAAGGAAAATTAAAAAGCAATCTAAGAATGTGGTCAAAGGTATTTTTTTTTTTATCATAGTCCATATTATTTTCAGTATGAGCTGCCACCTGTGTCACTGTGTGACTTCATGTGCCTCTTGCGATGCTTTTTTCTCGTAATTTTCATTAGCGTCGCATGTGCTTAATTAACAGCAAGCTACATTTAATTTAATAATATAAATCAAATTAGAAAGTACTCGGTGAAGATTCTCGGCTTCTCGCTACTGGTACCATTGATAGATCTTTGCTATTATGAACTTATTTTAAACTTTTAAGTATTAGGTACAACTTTTCTCCAATCAAATAATTTGCTATATCTATATGTACATAATGGTTGTTGCACCGAGTGGATGAAAACCACAAGGTATCCAAAAAGAATAATGAACTCACTAGCTACCAACAAACGACAATTGTCACATGGTTAGGTAAGTGCATAGCAAATCTAAGTGTTCATATCTAAGTGAAATTAGGGATTAGGACTTGCAGTGGCTAAATATGTATTGTTGGAGTCTTAGATATAGACTATTGAATGCTAAGTAATGTTCCCTTGCTCACTTCAGTGATGACAACTCTAGTTTGGTGCTCTTGGTTCTTGAATTTTATTTTTCCAAACCAGAAGAACCTATCTTTTACCATATTACTAAGTTTATTTTTACCATATTACCAAGTATATCACTAGTTCTGTTATTATATAAGACTTTGAAGATTCAATTTTTTTTTTCTTACTGCAGGATGATGAAGATAATGGCAGATTAGAGTAGCAAGTAGGCATGATGCTTTAGGAAACATGCATGCATGGATAAGGCGATGGAATTGAAGACAAAAAAGAGAATGACCTTAGTATTGATTTAGGTTTATTTAAGGAGAGTTATATATATATATATATATATATATATATATATATATATATATATATATATATATATATATATATATATATATATATATATATATATATATATATATATATATATATATATATATATATATATATATATATATATATATATATATATATAATGATAGGATTTCCAGATTAACTATTTATATTTTGGACAGAATAGTTTATTTTCAATTGATGAATACTACTCTTTGGCTCATTTTTTACAATGATCGTTGAGTATTTGTACTCATTTATATCAATAATATCATTCTATTTTCTCTTCGTTTATTATGTTTGTAAGTTTTACTATTATTATCATTGTATATGTGCTGACAAATTAAAAAATGTTACTACAAGACATGTAAAATAGAGGTGTTACTATAAAGCTAGCTAATAAGAAGTGTTGTCTAATATCTAACAAAGTGTTACATAGGACGACTTAAAATGATACATAATATTTAATAAAGTGTTACTATAAGTCAAGATATTACATAAAAAATGCTACTATAGATGAAAAAATGTTACATAAAACATTATTAGTAACACTTATAAATGCTACATTAGTTTGAAAAAAGTGTTACGTTAGAGAATTTTGAGTAACACTTAAGAAAGTGAAACATTAGCATTGGAAAGTGTTACCTTAGAGAATAAGTAGCACGGGCAGATGTTTCACTTATAAAAGTGTTACCTATTGCCTAAAGTAACACTTTTAGGCCTTTAAGTAACACTTTTAGGGTGATACTTTAGGCCAATTATACACTAGTGAAGAGAAGGGCCCAGACTTCTTCCTTCTGTTCTGGATGGTAACCTCAAAGGGGGGTCTCTCAAATACGGTGTAGATCCTGTGGCCGACCGTTGTAATGCAGCAGCTTTCTTTGCCTCTAGGTACTCCCTGGCATCTGTTTCCATTCTGTGCCCATATGGACGAACATTCTCCTGGGTCCTGACCACCAGGTTCCAGTCCATATTCCTTCGCTGCTCACTGACTTCTGACTGTCTTTGTCTGGCTGTTTTCCTTAAGGGTTCCTGACGAACAGGCGACTTGGACCTGGACGATTCTCCTGGGAACGCCCTCTAAGAGGGACTGGATTGTTAGCTGCTGGATCTGGATTGACTTGGAAAAATAGCATGTTGTTCTTGATCTGTTCCTGGACGACTGCTGCCATCTTAGTCTGAAAGTCATTCAGGACGTTCTCCAAGTGAGCCGCAGTCACTGGACGTTCAAGATTTGCTTGGATGACATGTTCATGACTCTTGACCTGGAACATTGACAATGGACGTAGGTTTATCCCTCCCTCGAGGTGGTCTCTCGTGATCTACGACATCTTCAACTCTAATCTGAAAACTTCGATTTCTAGCCACATTGGACGATTGACAATCAGTCATCGTTGCTTCTCCCCACAGACGGCACCAAATGTTTAGTCTCCTTGGCTGGCAAGTAAACTATTATCCCTCAATGATGTTATTCTTTGGAGACTTGTGCAACGATATCCGAATTTGGTATCCCAAACCTGACCTTCGTTCCAAACCTGCAAAAAAGGGGCCCACCCTGGAGGTTTGGGTGGTGGTTCCCTCTCCGAAGCTTAAGTCAGGTTTCAGGAATGAGAAGGAAAAGTAGAGATAGAAAGAGAAAGTTGAGAGATTATTTTCACAGAGTAAGTTTACACTGTTCAAATGAATTACCCTTCTCCTGATTTGAGGGGGAGTATTTAAAGTGTTTGTGATATGATTGTTGCCCCTTTAGGTTACGCTAGAATAGGGGCACCTTATTGGTTAGGCAATCAAATCATAACACGTGGCAGGTTATGATTGGGGGTGGATCACCAACCAATCACCTGCAGCCATTATAGGGATTTGGGCCCTAAATACCCTTTAGACCAAAAGGTGGGCTTTTACTCCTTTCTAAGTAAAACCAATCTTTACTTCCTCTGATGGGACATGTGTTTGATCCTGATGGATCCATGTGTCTCCAAGAGAGTCGTTGATTTATTTAGGCTACAACACAGGAATATGGAAGAAATACATATGTCTACCAAGCATAATGCAATTGAATATGACATTAAATTTTCGAGTTTCACCCAAATAGATTTTTTTAAATATGTAATTTTGGACAAAATTTATATTTTAAAAATAAATCCACCTCGGAGTAGCCAAATAGAAGGCATGTGAAAATTGTATTTAGCTTAGACAATTTTTTAATGATGTTTTGGTTCGAAAAGATTCGGTAACTAATTTTTAGGAAAAACTAATAAAAAAAGGAGAGATTTTGAGTTCATGGTGAATTTCCTTACTTATGCAATGGAATATTCAAATTGCATGCACATAATTCAATTAATTACATAAATAGACAAACATGTTAATGGTCGGCTTTCTAACACGTAAAATATAACTTTGGTGATTAATTTGTTAAAATCACAAGATTTATAAGTACCTATCGGTTATCCAAATAATCTTATTAGACGTGATATAACTAATTTGTAGGTCTGATTCAACAAATAAATATAGGTGATCATGATATTACAACTAAAAGGCATAAAGGCAATTAACGCATTATAAGCATTCATGAGGACAGATTAGAAATAATATACAACATATATACATATTTAATGCATATTTGTGAATTGGAGATCTACAACATGAAAATGATATAATTAGCATAACAGGAATGAAATTGGAATAATTAATCGGGCTTTTAAAAATATTTTTCTTTCATTTGGGCTTTGAAACATATATTGGACTCAAAAATGATTTTAGACTAGGCTTTTTATTGATCCTCTTGAGTCTTGACCAAATAGGACGACGATATGTTTCATCATTGGGTGCTAGAAGGGAGACATATTTACGTGTTTACAGTAGTTGATCAAGAATGGTTGCAACAATGGTAATTGGTTTAAATCTCTTGTACTAGGTTGTAAATGTTTACTGTTGTATATACATATAACTTGTAATTGACAAGGGATGAGCATGGGGTGCTCCTTGCTAGAAGGTTTGTCCCTTCTTACATACCTTGTGTGGTTTTTGTTAGCAATGCAATTTTCACGTGCTTACCAACTAAAAATTAAATAAGGGTTAAATTGGACTTGTGCTTTTTTTATTAGATTCTTGTATTAAGTTGGATTAGCGTTAAATTAGGTTATTTAGCTCTTAGCTTATTGATTATGATCCTTTAGTGCAAATTTATTCACACCATTAATAGTTGGGTTAATTTTATATATTTTCTTCGTTGGATATATATTTGTTGGACCTTCCATAACTATGTTAAGTATATGAAAATTTGACTTTCCTTATTAATAAAGGCGTGGGATATAGTTGTAGAGTGAAAAATAATATAAGAATAGTTATATGGGACCAAAATGCAAGTATTCCAATTAATATGAGAAATCCAAATTTAAAAATCTTGGGTTGAATATGGGACGAAGGGATTAACACTTAAGATATAAAATAATGTTTCTCAGCAAATCATCCAATAAACCATGAGTACTATTATTTATCATCTTCTACTAAATAGAACCATTGGTTATGAGCCTTTCAAATTGTATTTATAGCCCTTCTTAATCCCCATTGTAAATTAAAATTACCTTACAAGATTAACATTGTTCCAAGCACAATGTCTACACCTCGTCCATCCCAATTTGTATGCCTCGTGCATTAACACTTTGATACTTTGTTTTTAAATTTTGCAATAATTGGAGCCAATAGCACCTGCTATATATTAATATATGTGTATTTGGTGCAGGGAGCATTGCTAATAGGGTGCAACCAATGAAACAATTTATTGGAAGCAAGAAGTACTTACTGTTGAATCTATTGTTAAGCATGATCAATTTATTACTATGAATATCACTCGGGTAGGGGGCTACCCCGTGGTATTTTACTGCTATCTATGCTAGCCCATACCCATCAAAAAGACAAGAGTTATGGCATGAATTGAGAGCTTTCGCGGAAAATATGAAAGAGCCTTGGCTTTTAGCAAGTGATTCAATGAGACTCGCTTTCCCTCTGAAAGGAGTAACTCATGCCGAGAAACAACAAGAAGATCTCACAATTTTAATTCGTGGATTGATGATCTTGAATTAATTGAAGTAGCATTCTATGGGCCTCAACACACCCGGGCTCGTGGATTATCACCTGAGACCAGGCAAAGTGGGCGCTTGGATAGGGCTTTATGCAATGGCCTGTGGGGTTTAATATTTGAAAACGTAAAACTTCGTCACTGGCCTGCGATCCAATCTGATCACTGCCCCCTATTCATATCTCCGAATGGTTTCATCCCTCTTCATGAAATCAACTGCCCCTTCAAGTTTCAAGCTACTTGGCTCACTTTCGAGAAATTTCAGTCGTTTGTGGTTGATCATTGGCGCAAAGACACCAACTTAATCCCAGCTTTGGCATCGCTTGCTAGAGAGCTTCAAAATTGGAATAAGGAAGTATTTGGCAACATTTTTATCCAAAAGAGAGCTCTACTTGCGAGAATTGCAGGTATTCAAAATATTCTTTCATCTCGTAAGGATTGTGGCCTCATCAAATTAGAAGCAAAGTTACGAGTAGAGTTAGATGATATTCTCCATAAAGAAGAGATTTTATGGTATCAAAAATAAGAGTTGACTGGCTTAGTGATGGAGATAGAAATGCAACGTTTTTTCAGCTTAGCACTCTTGTTCGCAGATGGAGAAATAGCATTGTAGCAATTAATGACCATGATGGTAACTGGCTCCATGACAAACAGATGGTTAAAAAACACTATGTGGAATTTTTTACTTGCTTATTCACGGAGGAGGGAGATGGTGATTTATTGGCAGTACCGCAAGACATATTCCTGGATCTTTCTAGATGGGACTGGGACGCTTTAACCAAACCATACTCTAAAGCTGAAATCGATATGGTCATTGCTCAAATGCACTCTTTGAAGGCTCCGGGGCCGGATGGGTTCCAAGCGTTATTTTATCAAAAAAATTGGGACTTGGTTTTGAAGAATGTTTATTCGTTGGCTCTAGATGTATTGGAAGGAAAGGGAATCCCGGCAAACTTAAATGATACGTTCATTGCATTAATTCCTAAAGTGGAGTATCCGGAACTGGCGACACAATTTCGTCCCATAGGGCTTTGCAATTGTGCTTATAAAATCATCAGTAAAGTGATTGTTAATCGACTCAAGCCCATCTTACTAGGTCTTATTTCCAACACTCAATTGAGCTTTGTTCCTGGGAGACAGATAACTGATAATATTGTCATCATGCAAGAAGTGTTGCATACTATGAGAAGAAAACAAGGTGAAAAGGGTTATATGGCGATAAAAATTGATTTTGAGAAGGCTTATGACCGTCTTTGATGGACATTCATTCGAGACACTTTGCAACAAATAAATATTCCTATCCTGCTGGTTAATGTTATTATGGAGTGTATTACCACTTTATCCCTTCATGTGCTTTGGAATGGGGAACCTACTGAATCTTTCAGGCCTAGTCGGGGAATTCGACAAGGGGACTCTCTCTCCATATCTTTTTGTCATGTGTATGGAATGTCTCTATCAAACCATTAAGGTGGCGATTGTAGAGCAGCGATGGAAACCAATTTATGCTAGTGGAAATGGTCCTATATTATCGAATCTTTTCTTTGCGGATGATATTATTTTATTTGCTGAAGCAAGTGTGGATCAAGATCAAGTGGTGCATGAGTGTCTTCGCAAGTTTTGTCTTGCCTCGGGCCAAAAAATAAGCTTGCCGAAATCGAGGGTCTTTTTCTCAAAAAATGGAAATCAGTCTGGCTCTAAACATTGAGGCTACAGATGACTTAGGGAAGTACCTTGGCATACCGACGATAACAAGTCGGGTTAGAAGAGAGACGTTTAGTTGCATTTGTGAGAAGATAGACCGTAAGCTTGTGGGTTGGAAAACTAAATATTTGTCTTTAGCGGGTCTCATCACACTTGCTAAATCTACTTTGTCAACTATGGCGAATTATTCAATGCAGACTGCAAAGTCACCAAGAACGATTTGTGATGATGTGGACAAGAGAGTACGAAGATTCATTCGGGGAGGCTCGGATGAGAAGCGAGCAATTCATCTGATCTTTTCGAAAACTCTTCAAAAGCCCCAAAACCAAGGTGGGCTTGCTATCCCCTCGACAAGAAAGTCTAATGCGGCATTTCTAACAAAGTTAGGTTGGCGCATCCTAGTTGAACCAAACTCATTGTGGGCTCGTGTTGTGTGTGCCAAATATTGTAAAGGGAGATAGGACATTGCCATGTTCACTCGCAAGCAAGGAATGTCGAATGTTTAGAAGGGCATTACTGAGAATGCAAAGTTCCTTTGTGAAGGGATGCAAGTAGCTGTGAGTAATGGTCAACATACATTATTTTGGGATCATAAGTGTGCAACTCAAACCCCCCTCTCCTCGTTAGCAACTCAACCTATTCCTGCTGACTTACTAGGAGCCACGGTAAGTGACATGTGGGATTCATTGCAAGGGTGGAAATGGGAAATTTTTGCTGAATACCTCCCTCCTGATGCCATGAAACAGATTCAATCTTTCGAATTGAAAGATGATACAAAGATTGGGGACTTGTTATATTGGCGGTTGGGAAACAAGGGAAAATTCTTCATTAAATATGCGCTAAACATAATGCAGAATTTGAGTGATTCAATTGATGATGATCGAAACCTTATTTGGTCTGCCCCAATTCAACAACGTATTCGAGCTTTTTTGTGGATGGCGTTCCATGATCGAATCCTTGGGAATTCAATGAGATTTAAATGCAAAATGGCCGAGGATCCGAAGTGTTACATTTGCGGAGCGGAGGAGGAATCAACCCTTTATATACTCATAGACTGCCCAACAGCCCGAATGATTTGGTCCAAACTAGGGGGCCCTGCAGATTCGTTGGACTTCTATAATCAATCTTTGAAGACGTGGCTCACATTGAACTTGCACACCAAGATAAAGAAGGCTATCCTATATGGGTTACTCTCTTTTGTGTCTCTATTTAGTGGATTTGGAGATGGCGCAACAGTGTTACATTTGGAAGAAATCAAGAAGTACCGCAAGACATTGGGGGGGTTCATTCATGTGAGATATAACGAAGCTCGCCGTGGAATTGACAAGAGTACCTCTCTTATGATGAGGAATCTGAAGTCAAGTGCAAAAGAGGAATTGGGAATCACTTGGAAACACCCACCCATGGACTCGTATGCCCTTAACTCAAATGGTGCTGCTAAGGGGGTTCCAGGCCCGACGAGTGGTGGAGCAATCTTGAGGGATCATTGTGGTGGGTTTATATTAGCTCTATCTTCGAACTTTGGGTACTGCAATGCTTTTAAGGCGGAGGTCATGGCGCTAACTAAGGGGTTGGAAATTGCTCGTGAATTGAAAATAAGCAAGCAGATGGTCCAACTAGACAATCTCGCATGTGTACAAATGATCCAAAAGCAAGAAGCGGGTAGGAATGAGTGCACACATATGATAAACCATTGCATACATTATTCAGCAAGAGGATTGGGAAGTGAAAGTTATTCATGTGTACCGCAAAGGAAATTGAGCTGTAGATTGACTTGCCAATCACGGAGTTTCTCAACTCCTCCCTACCACCATTTAATCTTCTGCACCTACTGAGCTTAGCTCCATAATAGATGAAGATTTTAGAGAGGTGTCAATCCCTCGTCTTCTTCCCCCTTAGTTCTGTTCCTGTTAGTTTTGTTCAAGCTTAGCTGTAGCTTTTCTTTTCTTGTTATTTTCTTTGTTTTGGTATATATACCTTGTTTGGATAAAAAAACATACAGGTTAACGAAAGTTGTACATTTCATCAAAATAGAAATACTATTAAGATTCCATCAATATAGAAAATATATTTTATTTCTTAACCTATTTTTATTTTTATATTAGAATTTCTTTGTTTAAAATTTTCTCAATGGTATGAGTAATGATTAAGTTAACCCGTGTTCAAATTTTTAAAGGAAATTCTTGTAATTCATTTATGTAATTCATTTTGTAGCAGAGGAATTTCGTTGGATTTATCGTACCTTATCCTTTTGGTATGAAATATATACTTTAAATCAATTCTTCTTGGAGTGACATGGATGACATGTACTAATTTAAATCACTCCTCTTAATTTATATATAGGTTAACTTAATCACTCTTTTAACCCGTGAAAAAATCATTAAAAAAGAATTTCAATATAAAATTAATAATAAGTTGAAATAAAGAGATGTAATTTTTTTTTGTTTTGATGAGATCTACAAATTTCAGTAACCTATATGTCACTACACGTACCAATTGATGTAGATTGTGTCATTAGTTGCACCATGTTAAGTCGGTGCTACTCCTTGCACCAAACATATTATTGGTGTTATTGGATCCAATTTTCCATTTACTTCTTGATTGGTGGAGTTCATGAAAGCCAAAAGTGATAGGACTAGATAAATAGAATGTGAGAGTAAAATATTGGATCCCTCCATTATTTTCATAAAGGTTCTAATACTTATATATATCCCTAAAATAGAAACGATATTTCACTCGTTTACATCAAAATATTCATCTTACTCATAGAAGTACCAATAATTAATTACTTTGTCGCATACAATTTTAGCATTTCATATTTCGCTCGTTTGAGTAATAACTGTAAAATGAGTAGGAAATAATAAATGCGAATAAAATGTGTGTCAGCACATAACTGGAAAAGTTTTTTTCTACCCACCGGGTAGACAACCCACCACTAATAAAGACTTATTAAGAGTTGTAAATGGAAAATTTATAGGCAAGAATTTATAATGCTACCACTAATAAAGACTTCTTGGTTGGGTGGAGTTCATACACCACTAATTTACTTCCATAGTATGAACCCACCACTAATGCTACCACTAATTTACAAGTGATTATTTATATTAAAAGTCGTTGTCATATCACAAGGGTGCAAGGAGGATCTTACAACTACTAGACCCAACTTTGGTCCTCAATACCTCATAACTCTGGTCGCTTCTTTAAAGTGATAAATTAAGGATTTTTTTTGGTAAAAAACTACCTTTGTTTTTGCAAGTTATTGGAATTACTACCTTTGTTAAATTTTTTTTTTAAAAAAATTAGCTACCTTTTTGTTTTAAAAATTAGAATATTACTAGCTTGTAAGGTTGCCGTCACATTTTTCGTCTTGTGGGGCCCTCTTATTGTAGTTTCCCAATTTTTCCTCTTTTTTCTTCTCGATTTATTCCATAATTAACTGAACTAACCAAAAATTCCCATGCATTAAATATCACCCTCATTTTCTCTCAAATTCTCTTTCAAATATTCAATTGGGGTCAGGGTATGTCAATTAGGGGGTTATGCGTCGCTGCAATTAGTTGGTTAAGGGGTTTAATTTGCTTTGATTAGGGTTGCTAGCACAAAGTGAAGGTAAGTTTTTCAAATTGCAAACTAGGGTTCAGAGAATTGGGGGAAATTGACCTACTTTGTGTTTCAAAATTTTAGTTAAAACCCTAATTTGAGGATGGTAGTGACATGTCAAAGGATGATGTGGTCCCTCCCTCCTTTCTTTTGTATAATGATGTGGTGATGGAGATGGTAGTGACAAGTCAGATAGAGAGAGAATGAGATGGAGTTGCGTGAGAGAAACCAATATCAGTAAAGATGAATGTAAAGCGTGAAGATTAAAGAGTGAGAAGAAAAGAATGAATTTCTAGATGTTGGTATGAAATGAAAATCAGTAAATAAGGAGTGACCCTACTAGATGAGAAATTAGACAGAATCCGTTTAAGGTAGTTAAATATAAAAAAATTAACAAATGTAGTAATTTCAATAAGGAAAAATTGTTAAAAATAAGTTCACATTTAAACGGTCTTCTTTTATAAGTTAACCATTGGATTATCCTGGAATAAGCCATCTTTTATATCATTTAAGCATTAAACAAGTTGGATTACATTGTGACCTGCTAATGCAGGGAACAACCGGTTATTCTACCCCACCCCTGCAAACACCTTCAGCCCCACCCCTGCGAACACCTCCCCACCCTCCTGCGACCACCTCTCCCCCCAGTCCCCCACCCCCTTTGTCCGCCACCACCTCCTCCCCCCCCCCCCCAAACACCTCCCCCATCCCCTCTCCCCACCCCCCGCAAACACCTCCCACATCCCCTCCCCCACCCCCCCGCCCCCCCGCAACCCCTCTCCCCTCCCTCTCGGCCCGCAACCCCCCCTCCCTCTCCCTCTTAGTCCCGAAAACCCACCCGCCCCCTCTGTTTGCCTTGCCGGAACTCTTCACCTTCGCTACACCTTCGTCGCGGGTCTTGAAGCAAAGGAGGGAATCAGGCGTGACTGGAATCTCAGGCGTGATTGAAGCAGAGCTAGCAGCAGCGTGGTGGCGCAGCGCGGCACGAAGCAGAGGAGGCAGAGCAAGAGAGAGAAGAGAGGAAGCAGGAGCAGCGAGGCTGCGACTGTGCTCAGGTGTGTATAGCCGGTTGATGGCGGCAGGCGTGACGCTCGTTGGTGGAGCTGTAAGCAGGAGCGTCGGTGGTTGGCGCACTGAGGGGGGATGAGGGGGGCGCGGGGTGGGGGGGAAGGTGGGCTACGGGGGTTGGGCGAAGGTGGGGTTGTGCGAGGGTGTGGGGTCGAGGCTTTGGTGTTGGGTTGTGGTTGAGGCTAAGGTGGTGGCTGGGGTTAGGTGGTTAGCCATGGAAGGAGGTGATGAGAGATGAGAGAAGGAGGAGATGAGAAATATTAAAAATGAAAAAAAAAATCTGGATTTTTTTCCTTTCTTTTAACCGGCTAAATAGGTCATAACTCATAAGTCATCTAACTTATTAAAGGCTTAAGTGGTATCAAAGTTGGCTTATTTCAGGATAATCCAGTGGTTAACTTATTAAAAGAAGACCGGTTAAAGGTTAACTTATTTTTTAAAAAATTTCCTTTCTATAACTTACAATGAAAAAGGTAGTTTTTATTAAAAAATCCATAAATTAATATTTTCCAATAAAAAAAATTGACCTCTCAAATTGTAATTTGTCTTATCTTTTTATGAAATGATGATAAAACCATCGACAAAAATGTTCTAGGTAAAATGATATGTACATATGGAAGATTCAGAAGAAGTTAAAAATGATGACGCATACGTATACGCCAAAAAACTCATTAAAGCTTCATATGAAAATCACATGATCAGCTATATTCTTTGCTTTTGCATGTATGGCACATGTTACCTAACTCCAGCGCCAACTACGGACGGATGGATTATTCCTTTTACAAGTTTTATCTTCTCTATACTGTTTGTTAGATACTTCCCGAACAAATTTCTCGAAATAGATCCTCTAATATCATTATTATATTATCCTTTCTATACTTCGAGAATAATCTAGAATAAATTACTGAATTATCATTCATTTGTAGCTATATGAGGTTGGATTTGTAATTGGATAGAGATTAGAGATACAAAACTAGAAAAAATAAATTAGTCGTGATTCTTCATAAACACTTGTTTTTTTTTAGTTGTATAACTTCAATATTATCTCTCTTTCTTCTAGCAAATCTATTTTGCCAATTGACAGTACGGGAAATGAATGAACAATCCCAGTGAAGCAACGAACAAAGAGAACTGGAATCAAATTTCATTATATATCATCTTATTTGAACAAATATTATTTGAGCCCATAATATGATGAGCATAATAACATGCGAAGAGGCAAAAATATCCTTATTTTAAACTAAGCCTCACAGCCTATACCTTGCTAGGCCTATAATATAATTTATAGTATAACAATGTTCACATGTGTGAAATCAAAACACTGCCTCCCTCTCCCTCCTTCTAACTTTTCTCAACCCCTGAATTCAAAAACAACAATTTCTCCCTGATCCGGCTGCCGCAAAAGCAACCGCATATCACCCTCCACCTCCTCGTCACCCCTCCATCAACATTGCTTGGGTTCATTTCGCGAATTCCGAGCCATTGAAGTGTTCGTCGATGGATATTTCATTTCACGCCAACAATGCTAGGGTTGGAGTTGGAAGGAGGAAGGGCCTAGCTCAGAAGAGGATTAAGGAATTGGTTTGGGGTTGTGATTTATGGTTTTGAAGTTGTGATGGTGATTCGATAATCATTGATGGAGCTTTGAGGTTTGAGTAGTGGAATTTGAGAGAGAAACGAGGATGACATGGGTGCGGAAGAATGCGAGTCGACGATTATGAGAAGTGATGATGAGGTTGTTATGAATCGACGATTAGAAGAGTGGATGAAGCTGTTGTGAATCGACGGATTTCTTAGTAACAAATTTGGGAAGAGTTGCAGAGGTATTGTTGAGGAGAGAGAGAGAAGAGGAGAGGAGGAGAAGAGACAATGAGAGTAGAAAATGGAGGTGGAAGAGCAGGGGCGACGCAGGAGGGAATTTGGGAGGAGGTGGCGGCTATTATTAGTGAGAGGTATGAGTATCAGAATAAGAGGGTAGAGTAGTGTAACAATAAGGTTCGTAATTTTAAAATGATATGAAGAATACCCATAATGACATAAAAAAAAACCTTTATAAATGACATGAAATAGATTGAAAAATGACATCAACGGTTTCAAATGATATGAAATATAACAACAATGACATGAAAGTGTTATAAATGATATAAAACATATTCTAAAATAACATATTGACACGACAAAATTGACATCAAATGACATGTAAATGAGTAAAAATCACATGTAAATGATCAATAATGATATGATACATAAAGAGTGGACAAAAAATAATAAATTAGCGGAAAAGGATACAAATTTGCTTTAAAATGACATAGAAATGTGAAAAAATGACACATAAATGAGTAATAATAATAAAGTATATAAAAGAGTGGACAAATAATAATAACATTAGGGAAAATGATACAAGTTTCCTGAAAAATGAAATAGAAATAAGTAATAATGATATGGTACATAAGGAGTTGACAAAAAATATTAAAATAGGTTAAAATGATATAAGTTTGTTGAAAAATGACATAAGAATGGGTACGATGCTTTTTTTTTTCTATAGAGCTTTTTGAAAGTTGTGTTTCACTTATTTCAGAATGGAGGAAGTATAAATGATTAATTAGAGTGCGTCTCGGATGTAACATGTTACACTATAACTTATTGTGTAACGAAACCTAACACGTATGTAATAACATATACTCCAACAAAAATGACATGACTATACAAATAATGACAAAAAACTTATGTCATCTTGTCATTTATTTTCATGTCATTTGAATTTTTTTACAGAAGAAAGTGTTGGCTTTTGGGTTGTTACATAGTTTAATAGTTACACCCTAGAATTTGGGATATAAAATAGGCTTTTTTGGGAGCATTCGGAGCGTTGGATCGCCATGCATGTCACAAAATATATTTAATAATATTATCATTTTAGAACGATAAAAAAGGATAATTAAAGTTTTGGATGATTAAAATATGGAGTTTGGTTCTCAATAAAGTATAAGGAATCATTATATTATATATATCAACGATAATTTCAAATATATAAAGTAGAAAATTATACTGTTTATACTATTGGAGTCAGCTTGAAATATACTTTAAAATAAGACCCATATTTATATACTTATCGTATTATTACATAGAGGTGTTCAAAATCTGATTTAGTCTTTGGCGGGTAGTTGATAACCCGACTGGAAATATGGACAAAATCATGGTCCTTTTAGTATTCCCATGGATGAAACATCAGAAAAAGTGTTGAAGCCATCAAATTGTAAAATTTGTAGAGTTGTGGAATAGAGTTCTTGAATATCTTAAATTTTTGATTGGCATGAGATTTTTGGAGTGAATTGGCGAAAGGGACACAGAAAAGAGAACTGGGAGATAAATTTAGCAAGAACAAAGTAAAATACGTGAAAATTATGAATTGAGTTCCAGCACCAAACTCATAATTGGTAAGAGAGTTCTTCTTTGAGTAGATTAGAGCTAAGGAGGCAAAAAAGCTTATTTTGAGGGCAGGATACAACTCAGAAGGAAGAAAGAAAAAGATGAATGTAGAAGGAAAGAAACTCATTAATTCAGTAATAGTACTTGATTAGCTCTAGAAATTTCTATTTCCTAAGAGAGAAAAATTAAAGTTTATTATATTTAAAATAATAATTTAAAAAAATTTGTAAATACAATAAATTTGGTTATATATGGACATTTTTGTTATCAATGGACCATTTATCCACTTTTAAGACATCTAGCTAACATTTATCAAATAATACAACATATATATAACTAGCTATTGGCATAATTGTGCAAGTCAAGTACAACCTAAGTTAACTCCTAGGAGTCACTTCACAAAGTCTAGAAACAAAAAGGAAAATTAAGCTTCATGTCAAAGAAATAAAAAAGAAAGGAAACAGAAGTGAGAGTAAGTGAATCGGCATCCTCTCTCTTGTTCTCTCTCTAAGATTGTTCTCTCTAGCGTTAGTTCCAAAGTTTTTAACATTCTCCTTCTCTTTGCCCATGGAAGCTCAGCCTCTAGATAAAGATTCGGCCTCTTCGGAGTCTGAATTAGCTCTTGTTCGAATAGATAAAGATGTAGTTCCTCCAGTTGGATCATCTTTGCTCAAGGCTGGTCCTATCTCTTTTAGACAAGCAGTTGTTTCTTCATCTCAATGGTTTAATGAAGCGAAAAAGTTAGTTGTGGATGACAAATTTTGGGAGGAATCTGAAGTTACTCCACCTGAAGATCCAAGAGTAGTTCAGTTTTCCAAGGCTCAACTGGATGAGTTGCGTGCTCCCTGGAAACTCACCATTATGGGAAAGTGTGTGGGGATATCTATTAGACCCTCCTTCATGACTCAGCGTGTTAGAGTTATGTGGAAACCTAAAGGGGGTTTGGAAGTTATTGATCTTGGGAAAAATGTCTTCCTGTTTAGGTTTTCTTTGAGGGATGATTATGAAAAAGCTCTTCTTGGTGGTCCATGGTTCATATTGGATCATTATTTGATGGTAACTAAATGGCAACCGAATTTTAGACCATCTGAGGATCCTTTTGAAAAGATTATGGTTTGGATTAGGTTCCCTGAGTTACCAGTGGAGTATTATCATAAAGACGCCTTGTTTGATATTGCAATGGTGGTTGGAAAACCTGTTCGAGTTGACTATGCGACAGATCAACTGACAAGGGTAAGATATGCTCGGTTGCGCTGGAAATTGATTTGTCTAAGCCTTTTGTTTCAAAATTTTGGGTTTCTAATGCTTGGCAATTGGTTAAATATGAAAATATTCATCAATTGTGTTTTGCATGTGGGAAGATTGGCCATCTCAAAGAAGTTTGTAGTAGTCTTAAAAGCATGCATGTACCCTCTTCTGTTGGGGGTTCTGATCCAGAGGAATCAGCCCAAATGTCTTATGTTAAAGGTCTGAATACTGTGGTTGCAGGTATTTCTTTGGATTTGGGCCGATCTACGGATAATGATTATGGTGCCTGGACTGTAGTTAATAGTAAGAGGAAGCCCAAATTTAAATCGCAAACCTCTAAAATTGTTTCAGCTTCTACTCCTCTTACCCGAGAATATTCTGCTTCGAAATAAAAAAAAACCATTTCAAAACCCCAAGCTCAATTAAATCTAGCAATTAATAGATGGAAACCCATATTTTCCCAAGAAAATCCCTCTCAAGGTATTGACTCTACCGAAATATGTATGGGGAACCCAAGTAATGATGGGATGGGTAGCGTGCTTTCGTCTGTTGATATACCCTCCTCTCCTCCGGTTGGTGTTGCCGCTGGTTTTGCCCAATGAGGAGATTTCTTGTGTTAATTCTATTCCTTCCCATGTCAGCTCTCCGGTTTTTAAGAGTCCCGAAACTATTACTGGTGAGTTATCCTCATCTCATTTGATCTCTAACCCCACTGATTTTCTCCCTAGCAATGGATCATCCAGCATCCGAGTCCTCTCCCATTCCAAGCCATGCAACTCCATCGACCAACTCCCCCTCGCCAATCATAAGCCAAGAAACATCCTCAATGTCAACTCCTCTTCAATCTCCCCAATTATCAGTTCCCATTCCTCATCATCCATCTCCTTCGTCCTCCCTGCTCCGTCTCTTCCAATTCAACCCCCTCCTCCTGCATCCAATCTCCCGTTAGCCAATGCGATCTCTTCGGCCTTTTGAAGGCCCCTGAGGATCTGTATTCCTCCAAACCCGATGCGAAATCCTCTTACAGCTCAGGTTCCATTCTCCCACTTCAAGAAATCGTCTCCTCCCCCTCCTCAAATCCGCCCTCAAATAACTCTCAACCTTCCTCCATAGAAATTACTATGGACCCCATTGTCCAACACCCCTCCGCCGACCTTGAGTTTGATAATAATGAACGAATCTCTCAATCAAATGAATGCAACAATCCATAAGTTCAAGAGGTCTTCTCCACCTCCTCCAATGATTCCTTCTCCAATCTTTATGCCTCCTCCGAGAAACTTGATGGTACATCATTTGCTATTAGAAAGCAAAGAGTTAAAAATAGAGAAATTTCAAAACCTTACAACTCTCTTTCTAATTCAAAGGGAGGTTGTGGGCCTTCAAATGGAATTCAGGTCTTGGTAATTACCACACACGGTGAAACAAGTGCATGCAATGATGACTCCGCTCAAGATCGAGGACATTTGGTCGATGGGGGATTCTCAAAATTGGACGGAATGGGAGGATCACTTCCCATGGATAACAACTAAAACGTTGCATGATGTTTCTCACCCTCCTCTCCCTAACTTGAATATGAAGATTTTAATGTAGAATGTTAGGGGTGCTAATAGTAGTGAGTTTTTATCCCATACATGGGATGTGCTTCGCACTCATAATCCGGTTATTTTTGTTATTGTGGAAACTAAAAGTGATGAAGTTAGGGCTAATCGTGTCTGTGGAATGCTTGGTTTTGGTGATTTTAAGGCAGTTGCTCCGCTTGGTAAGAGGGGTGGAATGTGGTTGTTCTGGCGCAAATCAGTAGAGCTAATGTACTATTCGGAAGGTACGCCGAATTATTTTCATGCCCTTTTCAAACTTAAGCCTAACAGCCCAGAGGTTTTGATTACCGGAATGCACGCTCCTAGTGTGCCTAAAATAGGCATAGAATGTGGAATTCTCTTCAAGATAATCTTCCTCCTTCGTCTACCCCGTGGATGGTTTTAGGACATTTGAATGAAGTCACAAATCAGGGTGAGAAATCAGGGGGGAGATCTTTTATTCCTTCTCAATGTATTAACTTCAATACTTTTAGTGACGCTGCTACCATGGTGGATTTTGGGTTCCATGGGAATCCTTACACTTGGAACAATGCCAGAGAGGGGTTAAATCTTATTCGTGAGAGACTTGATAGAGATTTGGCAAACCCTGCTTGGTTAAACACCTTTCCTGCTACTCAGGTATTCCATTTACCAAAAACTTTTTCTGATCATTGTCCGATTTTAGTTAATTTGTGCCCTAAAGAATCTAGAGGTCCTTTTCCTTTTAGATGTCAAGAAGCTTGGTTGTCGCATGATAAGTTCTCTTCCATTTTTGTTCACAATTGGGCCAATAAAAATTTTATTCAAGGCAGAGATTTATTCAGAAGTTCTATTCTAGACTGGAAGAACAATATTTATGATGTTAATATTCGTAAAATGTCGCAAATTGTTGCAAGAATCGATGGTATCCATAAATTCCCTACCAAGAAACATTCGGCTTTTTTAATTGATTTAGAAAAAAATCTCTTAAATGAACTTAATCACATTCATCATATTGAACGAATCTATTGGGCTCAAAAGGCAGGCATGGATTGGAGAAATTTTGCTGACTGGAACTCTAAGTATTTCCATATTAAAGCCAAAATTAGAAATTCTAGAGGAAAAATCTTATCTTTACAAGATCATAATGAGGTTTGGGTTGATGATTCCCATATTTTGAAAGACATGTCCCGTTCGTTTTTTATTCAATTATTTACCGCTACTCACTATTGTTCGAATCGGCAGAATTCAGGGTCTCATGTTCCTGTTCATTCTGGCCCTTTTAACCATGCATTTAGGTATAAAGCCCAATGAGGAGGAAGTGAAAAATGTCTTGTTTCTTATGGCTCCTATTAAAAGCCCAGGACCTTATGGCATTCAGCCCATTTTTTGGCAAAAGCATTGGGCTGATTTGAGTTTTCATATTTCCGCTTTTATTGCTCGGTGTTTTGAGGCCGGTCATTTTCCCGATGAAGAGAATTTCTCTTATTTGTGTTTAATCCCCAAAATCCCGGCCCCTATTACTTTAAGAGACTTTAGGCCCATTGGGTTATGCAATTCGATTTACAAATTGCTAATTAAGATTATTGCTCAGAGGCTTAGGCCTCATCTTCCTAATTGGGTTAGCCCATTACAATCTAGTTTTGTTCTTGATCGTTCTATTGAAGAAAATGTGATCATCATTTAAGAAGTGGCCCATTTTTTTCATAAGGCTCATAAGACTAAAAATGTTATGGCTTTAAAAATAGATATCTCTAAAACTTTTGATTCCTTAGAATGGAGTTTTATTAAGGACACTTTAGATCGTTTAAATTTACCTTCTAATCTTGCTAATTTGATTTTAAGTTGTGTCACGGGGTCTCAGATATCTATCTTATGGAATGGGGAAGTTACGGATTGTTTCAACCCATCTAGGGGTATTCGTCAAGGTGATCCCCTTTCGCCTTATATTTTTGTCTTATGTCTTGATAAGCTTTCTAGTATGATCCAACAATGTGTAGAGGAGGGTAAGTGGAAGCCTATTAAATTTTCTAGAAATTTTAGTCTTTCTCATCTCTTTTATGCAGATGATGTTTTCTTGTTTGGTCAGGCTTCTAAGTTGAATTTGGACATTATTAAAGCTATCCTTCATGATTTCTATATGATGTCTGGTCTTAAAATCAATATTAAAAAATCGTCTATTATTTTCCCAAGAAGGATGAACCATAATGTCAGAAAGGACTTGGCCTCTTATTGCCAGATGAACCAAGCCTCTTACTTTGGTAAATATTTGGGAATTAATATTTCTCCTCTTCAATCTAGAAAAAGAGATTTTCTTGAGATCTTGGATAAAACTAAGTCTAAAATTAAGGGTTGGCAAGCTAAGCTTCTCAATTTGGCAGGCAGAAGTACCTTAATTAAATATGTGCTCAACACCTATCCGCTTTATGCCATGCAAACTTCTCTCCTTCCTAAATCCTTAATTAGTGATATTGAATCCTCTTGTAAAAAATTCCTTTGGAACAAAGTTGACGTGAGAAGATATATTCCTAGGACTAAATGGGCCACGGTTTGTAAACCCATTGGGCTTGGAGGTTTAGGGATTATAAATCTTCGTAATTGGAATATGGCCTTTATGGCCAAATTGGGATGGAAACTTTTAACCCAGCCGGACAAATTATGGGTGCGTTTTCTTTCAGATAAATATTTGAGGGGTACTAATTTGCTTGATTGTATTGTGAATGCCTCTGACTCTCCCCTTTGGAAAGATATCTTAAAAGGCCGCCATCTTCTTAAAAAGGGTTTGAGAGGAGTTATTGTGAATGGTGCTCTTACTTCGGTTTGGTTTAATCATTGGGTTGGAGATATGCCTTTGATTCATCTTCCTGATTGCAACTTTCCGGATTCTGTTGGTCACCTTCGGGTTAGTGATCTTATTTATCAGGGTAGATGGAATTTGAGCCGTATAGAACCTTTTGTTCCTTCCTATATCATTTCTAAGATTAAAGCTATCCCTCTCTCTTCTTCTTCTCCGTTGGATGATTTTTGGACTTGGAAGCTTACCGCTCATGGAAATTTCTCCATAAAATCTGCCTATCATGCCCTTGAAGAAAATTTGACTGATGATTCTAGTTTCTCTTGGAAAAAACTTTGGAAAATTAAAATTCCCTATAAGTATATAATGCTTTTGTGGAATTTGTGTCATGAAATTCTTCCAGTGGGGAGTATTTTAGTTACTAAAAATCCAGATTTTAACACAATTTGTGCTCGATGTTTCAAGGAAACTGAAGATCATTTACATGTATTTAGGGATTGTGTGTCCTCATCACCTCATGTATCATTTGGGAAAAAAATTTCGCCGTTTTTCAAAATCCATCCCCAAAGAACTTAAATATTTTTTATAATTGCCAGTGGAATGATTGGCTTCGTTTTAATCTCAATTTATCTTCTGATTGGCAAGAAATTTTTGGTGTTGTTATTTGGCATATCTGGATTTCTAGGAATTTGGCCACTTTTGAGTTCAAAATGATCCCCATCTCCTCTAATTTCAATAAAATGGCGATGGATATTCTCTTCTGTCAAAAGGTTTTGCAGCCTACTACTGATGCAGCTTAGAGGAAAACTCCGGTAAATTAGAGTGTGTGGGCTCCTCCTAACAGGGGATTTCTCAAGCTCAACACTAATGGGAGCTCGTTAGCAACTGACAAAGCAAGAGGTGGTGGGGTTTTTAGGCGAGAAAATGGTAGTTGGGTGTTGGGATTCTCAATGAAGTTCAATGCTTTGAATCCTGTTGCAGCAGAGTTGTTGGCTATTCGAGAAGGTCTGAATATGGCGAGAGAAATGCAGATTTCAAAGCTAGAACTGGAAATTGATGCAGAAGGGATAAAGAGAATGCTTCAGAACGCTATTAATTATATGAACCATGAGTTAGCAGGTATTATCAATGACGTCGCTACCTTGTTGAAGAAGGATTGGCAGGTTATTCTTCTCAACGTCAAAAGAGAAGCAAATGTTGTGGCTCATGAACTGGCAGCGTTTGGGCGAGGAATGGATGATTCCAAGGTGGTGCATGTTGGGATCCCATCTTGGATTCAAGAAAGCTTTAATAATGATCTTAACAATGCCAGGGGAAAGAGCACTATTGTTCTGGACTGAAGCTGGTTGGGATTGGTTTCTAAGATGTTATTTCTTTTGTTCTGTTGTTTTAAGCTTTTATGTAGGATCCAGGTTTAGTAATATACTATCGTCGGTTTATTAAAAAAATAAGTTAACTCCTACGAAGAGTTAACAATTGAAGATTGATTTATACATAATTTTGAAAAGATCATTTGCAGATAATATGAAATTATGTAACTCTATATTCAACTTGTTCAAATATAAAATTTAGTTATAGTAAATCTCACTGCAATTTCCTCAATAGTTTTGTACTATAATACTGCAAAAAGTATGAGACATCCCAATTAACTTGCATCCATTGAACAAAGAATAAAGTAAAAATAGAAAATAGCATTTACATAATTGGAAGATATAGTGCTGTAAAAATTCACAATCTTCAGATTAATTACTTAATAACATAATTATGAAATTCGTTTATATGTTAGAATAAAATGCATATGTAATCACGTTTAATTGTCTGATTATATATGTCCACTATAAAAAAAAGACAAGTAATATAAATTAAATATACACATAGTATATATAAAAATAAAATATAATAAAATAATTAATAAAATAATTTTAATAATTTTAACACATTAACAATAACCCACAAAACAACATATATTAAAAATAGGGAACCCAATTCCTACAACTCTTCCTATCAAATTTACCTCTTGAGAGCTTCTCTCAATACTTTCTCATCACGTGATGAGAGCACAGCTCAAGACGACTCCCCAACTATAACACCCTCTGTCATAAAGACCAAAACAAGTATGATTGTATACGTATCAATTTTTTTTAATATCAACTAATAATATTTACCTTCCCCACCAAAGAAATAAACGAGTACAGCAATTATGAAACCATAACGAATGAAAATACAATTAGATTTATGATACCTTGAAATTACAAAATATAATCGTTCATATATTATTCATAATAGTACTTATTAGTATTTAACAAAAGTACATACCATCCATATTAATACATTCGAAAAAAAGACCCAAAAGATTTGGGAAA
The DNA here is from genome assembly GCA_947648045.1 of Beta corolliflora. Lineage (NCBI taxonomy): Eukaryota > Viridiplantae > Streptophyta > Magnoliopsida > Caryophyllales > Amaranthaceae > Beta > Beta corolliflora. The sequence goes on from CANSZD010000456.1 coordinate 223,774, forward strand.
TCCTAGTAAAAATAACCAGAAAAAAATTACAAATACAAATCCGATTGGATTAAAATCAAAATGAAGCACAAAAATACATGGAAAATTCTCCTTCCATCCGTCAATACACACTTATCATCTTAGAAGTCCACAGCAGAAGATATGTACCCCGTCAAAATTATGTACACAAGTCACCAACTTAGCCTTTTATTATTACTATTATATTATTCTTCCCATCATCATCATCCATCTAATCATGCATCTCGTCTTCCTCATGCGTCATCATGCATCATTAACCACCACCACCATGATCATCAGAACCAAAATCATCTACATAAGCAAATCATTGACCCAACCAAGATCCGGACTCTCATCAATACCATTATTGTTGTTGTTGACAACGCCAGAAACAGAAGAATCAGCGTTAGCACTAAAATAATTCCTGGACGAAGTGAAAGCAGATTGATTGTTTATTGAAGTTGAAGGAGAGAGAGAAAACTGCATCTGTTGATGCGGGAGTTGTTGCTGATAATCCTCAACAACACCATTATCATAACCACCCACATCAACCCACAACCCACGACTGTGCCCGGCCTTATTGGCCGGGCTCATTGCTTCGGATAAACTCATGCCTTCCAGTGATCCCAACAAATCAGCGATCACCATATCCTCATAACTCAGCCCCTTACTTCCACATGCAGCAACTCGATCCGAGTATCGGGAGAACCCGGAAAGCCCTCGTGCACTCACCGCCTTCATTGGCGACATTGGAGGTGAAAGGGAGGGAGACATTGGTGGAGAAAAGTTTGATAACCCCAATAGAGTTGAAGTAGGAGAAAGCGCACAACAATACCTACAACAATGTTGCTGATGCTGATGTTTACCGTTGTGGCCTCGTTGACTACAATTCTCCCTCTCCTCACCGTCTTCCTCGGCGGGGAGAACCCTTAGCTCACGAGGGGAGTGAGCGAAGAAACATACCTTACGCTTGCAATTTTTCCCATCCTTGCACGCCTCGGTCCTGTACCTAGCAGGGTGAAGCCAGCACTCGAAAACTCCGTGCGCAAAGTCGCAATCATCTCCCCTAGAGCAGCTCCCTGACCGACGGTACTCGGGGCAGACAGTCCCTGAGTAGTGAAACCGCCGTGGGTCACGGCGACGAGCCTTCTCCCCAGGGTGGGAGAAGGGACAGTCAGTCCAATCATGGGAGCGGCTTCTAGTGCATTTCCTTACCTTAAACTCATACATCCGGAACTCATCAGACGAGTACGGGTCGTCATCCGGGTCAAAGGCCTCATCAGACCCTCCACCAGTAGGGGAAGAATCACCGTTGCAAGGGAGGAACTTATGCATCATCGCAGCAGCAGCCTCCGAGGAGGGGGAGTAGTATTCGGCCGCATCGGAGCGGCGAGAGAGGAGCTTCCTAGGAGGGATGTTAAGGTCTTGAAGGGATTTCTTGGGAGAAATAAGAGGGTGGAATTTGTGGGTTTGATGGTGGTAGTGATGGTGGTGGTGCTCAGCACAAACACTTCCCATTCTTAATAACAATTTCTTCAAAAGCAACAACTTTAAAAGCAACAAACAATGAGATAACAGGAGTGCTTTTTTTTTTGTACTCTTTAACAGTTTTTTTACACAAAAGTGAGAGATGGTGTAGATGAACTCGGAATTTTAGAAAGGGGAGAGAGGGTTTTTATATAAGGAATATAGAGGAGAGAGAAAGAGAGAGGGGGGGAGAAGGGGAAGGTATGGGGACAGATATGCGTGGCTGCATAGTATTAGGGGTGAGCATGCAGAAGGGAGTATGTGGCAGCATAACCGAGCGTTTTAGCACGCCAAGCCATCTGCATTGCTTGCTGCGACGATACCTGTGTGTTCGATGGATCACAGCATAATATTTTTAACGCAAATTGTTATAATAATAATAATAATCACCAAAAACAATTGCTTTGAATAGGGTTCTGTACTTCTGTTCCTTATTTGTCATCTTTAGGGTAATGTTGGATCCATTAGTCAAAATTAAATTGCTCACAACTATTTTATACTATTAATTCAATCATACTCCTCATTCTTATAATAATTAAATCAAATTGATCTAAAAACTGATGGAAATATTATTTAAGTAATGGATTTTGTTACATGTGTATGTGATTATTTATTGTTTGCTACATAGAAATTATGTCAAATTTTTCTTTGGAGGAACTTTATAAACAATTTTTCTTACATGTTACTTGAGGTTACTAGATGTAATAATGCAATTTTTCTTTCTATTTACTTCGCCATGTCTCGCATACATATAAAACTAATATATAAATAGTTTTAAGGTTGATTATAAGAAGTTGAAAGTCGAGTATTAAGCTAACTAGATTTTTATAAGTCGCCTGAATAAAGTCATGAACCCTAAACAATTTGCCGAGTATGGAGATGGGACCATTCTATGTGTGTTGTACTCCCTCCATTTCCTTTTGTTTTTTTATTAGGAAGCAGTTGGAAATCCAAGGAACACCCCATGCATTGTGTGAATTAACCTTCGTAAATATGTAATATTATATTTATACTTTTTGCTTTTTAATAAGGTAAGAGAAACAAAAGTGTAGTAACTGAGATAGTTAAGAAAAATAAGTTTCCATATAGGCCTACTTTTAGAATAGAAATTAGGAAAAGTGTAGTAAATAATACTTTGTAACTTTAATGAGTGTATTATAGTTCAAAGAAAATGCTAAAAATAGAAAAGATTTAAAGTATGAATAACTTTTTGAAATAGGCTAAAAAGAAAAACAAGAAGAAGATTAAAAAAAACAAAGGAAGTAATTAATTTATGGAATTGAGAGTAGAAGTGGGATCCACATTGGGGAAAAATTGTGGATAAAGGAGGAAAGAAGTTTTCCAAATAATAAATAAAGCAAATTAGGAAGAACATCAAATAAACTAAAAAAAATAGTAGATGTAATGGATAATATTTAGGAAAATGGAAAAGGTGCTATCTTAAGATATTTATTTGATCTGTATTATTAGACCTCATTACGACATAAATCATACTTGTTAGTGCACATGAGGCCGTACAGGATTTTACTACCCTCTTAAAAGTCATTCTACTCTCTTGTTGAGTATTGCTAGATAAAGAGGAAAAAGAACTACCAAATCATAATAAAGTAAATGTAGTAATAATATTTTAAATAGATAGATCTAAATGAAAAATTGGTATAATTTATGAAAATATAGAAATTGTTAACTTGTGAAATTCATTTCATTAGTATTATTAGACCTTATTTCTACTACATATATCAAAATTGTTAATATACAGAAGGATGGTCTTTTTATTACCATGCTACAAGTAAATTATTATTTTTTTTTTAAAATCTAAGTTAAGCTTGAACATGAACCAAGTGCCCCTATTTCAGGAAAAAAGAAATCCAAGTGCCCAACGTAGCTAACTCATTCAGGTCAGAATTTCAAAGTATTTAAAAAAAATAGATAAAAATGAGATGCAATTGAGCCCATAGTTGACTATACACCCATGTATGCTTCCATATAGTAGAGAGACACCGTAAATGTCATATGACTTTTAGTTATTTTTTTTTCCAAAATTTACTAATTTCATGGAACCGTTTGACAAAAGTAATTATCACTACAAGAAAAAGGTCTTTTAGCGACTGACTTTAGCGACTAACATTATTTTAGTCGCTAAGATAAAGTTTAGCGACTATTGGAGACAAGTAGACGCAAAACATGCGACTAATTGGCTGTAGTAGCTGAGTAGTCGCTAAATTGCGACTACCTTGAACAGTTAGCGACTAAAAGGCAGTCGCTATGATTTATTTACAATTTTTCACGGGTAAACTCATAAGTTATAACCCTAGTATCCCCTCAATCCCGTCCGCCTCTTTCCTCCTTACTCCTTAGTCTCTCTCTCTTCACTTCCTCTCTCAGGATCACTTATACCTTTTCTTTCTTTCTCTTCAATTCCTCTCTAAATTTTTGCGTTTCATTCGCCAGATCTAGACAAGGTATGAATCTAGATGTTAATGTTCATCTCTTTTTTCACAATACCCTTTTGAATTTTCTCTCACTTCCCAACTTCTTTGCTTTTTTCTTATGCTTTTCAATACCCTTTTTAATTTTCTCTCACTTCCCAACTTCTTTGTGTTTTTCTTATGCTTTTCAATACCCATTTCATTTGCTAGATCTAATGGTAGTTTCGGATTGTTTTTGAAGTGGTAAGTAAGTTTTTTTGTTTTTGAACTTAATTGTAAGTCATATTTCATGATTTTAACTTAATTGATTTGTTTTTTACATCACAAATTCGTGGTGCCAAACTATCATGCCGACTTTCTACGCCATTGATCCGACATTCTTGAGGTTCGTTTTACTGGGAAACTGTCATTATTAGATAAGATGATTTTTTTTTGGATGGTAAGGAAATAGACTGAAGATGAACCACCTTTATTTGTACTATGTCTTACTCTAAAAAATGTACTTGTACTTTAATTTTGAATCTTCGTCATTTTCGTATTTCATCAATCTCTCCATTTTTCTTGAGGTGAGCTATCTCTTTAGATCTCGTTATTAATCATGGAGTATTTAGTTTGGTTTTGAGAATTTTAATTATCTTTATTTTTTCTAATTTTTCAGATCTGAAAAGTTGTTTCCTATAGAAGACAATAGAAGATTTGAGCTAAAAGTTGAAGACACATCTTCCTTGCGTTTTTTGAGTGAAGAATGAAGGCACCGACTCGTTTCAAGCACTGAATTGGTTTTTTGGCCAAAAGTTTTGTAAATTAATTAAGTGTAGATTCATCTCATTAATTTTGTGGATGTAAAGTTAAACAATAAATACGAATTTGCTGCAAGTTTTACTTCATCATGTATATGCTTTAAAATTTTGGGACTGTGGAATTAGTCTATGTATTTTTGTGGGTTGTTCAATTGGGGTTTTTTTAGTTATATTTGCATATTTTTGTTGTCAGTATTGTTCTTTTGATTCTTCATTCTAGTCTCGTAATGAAAAAAAAATTCCGTGATTTAATGTTCTTCCATATTTCTCTTAATCTCTAATAAAATGAGATCAGCAACTATAGTTGTTGATTTCTTATTTTTTTTAATTTTTTTGGATGAATTTTGCGACTACCATGTTAGTCGCTATAATTAATAATCAGTCGCTAATCATAGTCTCCACCTTTTCAAATAGTCGCCAATTGGTAGTCGCCAAGTAGTCGCTAATCAGTCGCAAAACTAGCGTCTAACACAATTTTAGTCGCTAAAATCATTTAGCGACCAGCCTTTTAGCTACCCACACAAAATTGGTCTCCAACGGTTGCTAATCAAGTTTAGCGACCGATCTTCCTATTTTAGCGACTGATTTAAGCGGTCGCTAAAACCTGTTTTTCTTGTAGTGTATATTGTAGTAGTACAATCTAACATTTGTAATAGTACTTGTTAGCTTTTAAGCATCTGTTACTGGTCAGATGCTAGCTGTTGGAGCTTTGCTTTCAAGATAACTTAAGAAAAATTTAGTATTCGATAAAAGTAGTTGTTGGATTTGTACAAACACTATCACTACATATAGATCTTGCAAAATTGGTTGCATCTTTCTTTGTATTTAGCTTTCTGGAATCAGCTGGTTTGGAGCTAGATTATTGCTAAGAGGTTCAAACGATATATAAATGCTAACGCATATATACTTTGTTATAACAAGAATGAATATCATTAGAAATACAGATGTTGAAATACAAGATGATGTGTACTTGAAATATTTGTTTGCCTGCCCCTAGTTTGAGGATTTCAACCTAGTTGGTTTGCTCTGCTTTGGTTTTGGTTATGTTATAAATGTTTTGTGTTTATACAATTACTTACTTAGCAAAACAAAAAGAAATTGACTAAATTGGAGTAATACCCGATCTCATACTGATTTTGGACCTAAAATCAAATATCCGTAATTTACTTGAAACTCGATATGACTCAACTGACTAGAACCCGACCGAATCAATTAATCCTGAAACATACCCGAATGAAAATGGATCTGACTAGAAATGAATCCGATCCAAAGGTTATCCAAACAATAATGGCACGTGTATTTACCGCTTTATTAGCTTCTTAGCTTCAAACTTCGGGAATAAAATATAATAAACCTTATTACAACTTTTAAAAAAGCCTTGCAAGAGTCTTTACAAATGCATGCATCACCTTATGATAATAGTATGAAAAATCTAAAATTTTCTTACTACCCACTACGTATAGACATTCTATAAGCTTTAGGTTGTGTTCTTATTATTTGTTTTATTTAATAGGGTTTTAGGTTGTTTTTCAATTAGGCTGTTAGAATTATTTGTCTTAAATTCTGGGCCGTTCCTGAATATTTATTGGCTCGGAGTGAAATTAAAAAAAGGTCCCCAATGCACAAGAACTTTATTGAATGAAATTATATATTAAAGTAAACAAAAGTAAAGTTCTTGAAAGAATGAAATATATTAAGCATTCACATGTAGTATTACTATTTAATCATTCATATTTTGATTGGAAATTTAATATAAATCAAATTAAAGTATCACTTAGCAATTTTAAATAAGTATCACCAGTGATTAAAAAGAAAATAAGAATTTAATTTAATTTTATCAATCAACAATTATGATTGAAATCAAAATCAGAAATAAGTTTAAGATTTTATATCAATTATTAAAGTAAGATTCTCATGATACTAGAAAATAAATAAGTTTGAATTACAAATTAAAAAGCCAAAGATATAATAACATCAATTAACACAAATTATTACAAAAACTAGAAAAAGATTTTGGCAGTTACAGTAATTAAAAAAGGGAAAAAGAGTTATAGGAGGTGGATATTTGGAAGATAGAAAAGGAATAAATTAAGTAAGTTTTGCCTTTTGGTAATTAATGTCTTAGATGGTACTCCCTTTGTATTTTTTTAACTTTCTCACAATTGAAATCTTGACACTATTCACAATTAGAGAGAATCATTTAAATTCTTCTCAATATATAAGAAAAAATATAGTTATGTAGGGTCTTGTTTGATTCGTCTCAATGAGTATTTTATTAATATTTAATCATTATAATTTTTACTAATATGTAATGAAAGATACTTAACGTTGAATAAGTGCATTAGCAAATAAGCACAGTCAAAGTAGGAAAGATAGAAAAATACAGAGGGGGTAGTTGCCTAGTTGGTACTCCGTACTCTATCATTTCTATTCGAACTTCGGAGGAAGCCTTTGACTGTTTGAGTGTTTCCCGCATAAGTCATGACGCGTCGACATTTGTAGGTTTGTTTTTTTTTTTAATAAGCAGCTGGACCAGAATTTTACATAATGGGCCCTGGGCGGGTGCCCTGCCTTAGGGCCAGGCCTGCTTAAATTCTAGTAATCATATATGGCGGTTCACGGTAGTTTTTCTTCTTCTTTGTAATAGTTGTTTCACTATAAATCTTTATCTTTACCTATTAGTTAGACCACCACATGCGTAACATGAATTTATAATAACAGTTCCAAATTTGGAATAATATTTTGCATATAATAAAAATATAACTCATTATTTATAAATACACATATTTCTAAGATACATATGTAAAAGCTAAATTGTTAGTACAATTACGTCTAGAAAAAGATATAAGCACAAAAAACATAAACTAATCAAAGTGTCTTGCATTCGGTTGGTCACACCAATAGCGCCCATGTCAGTCCGTCAGCTCATTTTTAAAAAGTCATATCTCACTCGTTTCTTATCGGAATCGAGCTTTTGACCAGACATTGGGAAGCTATCGAGCCAAAATTTTAATCTCCAACTTGAATTTTCCAAATGTATTGAGTGTGCTGTGAGATATGACCTTTTGAAGTGGACCCTTGTGCACAAACTCTTATTAACAAATGGAGTTACTCTTATAAGCAAATGAAGTTACTTGTATGAATATGTGGTTACTCTTAACAATAAAAGGTGTCACTCCAATAAATAAATGTGGTTACTTTTATAACAAAAGGGAATACTAATCAGTTTACTCTTATGAACGAATGAGGTTACTCGTATGAAGAAATGGGGTTACTTTTGTGAACATTAGGGTTGCTCGTATGATTAATTAAATACGGTCGTCGTATGATTAAATGAGGCTACTCTTGTGAATGAATGAGGTTACTCGTATGAATAAATAAGGTTGCTTTTGTGAAAAATTGGGGTTACTCATATGATTAAATAGGGTTGTCATATGATTAAGTAAAGTTACTTGTATGAAGAAATGGGGTTACTTTTGTGAACAATATGGGTTCCTCGTATGATTAAATAGGGTCACCGTATGATTAAGTGAGGTTACTTGTATGCAGAAATGGGGTTACTTTTGTGAACAATTGGGATTACTAAATAGGGTCATCGTATGATTAAGTGAGGTTACTCGTATAAAAAAACGGGTTTACTTTTGTGAACAATGGGGGTTACTCGTATCATTGAATAGGGTTGTCGTATGATTAGGTGAGGTTACTCGTATGATGAAATAGGGTTACTCGTATGAATATATGGGTTACTTTTGTGAATAGTTGGGGTTACTCGTATGATTTAATAGCATCACCATATGATTAAATGAGGTTACTCTTGTGAACCAATGAGGTTACTCATATGAATAAATAAAGTAACTCGTATTGATAAATGGGGTTATTTTTGCGAACAATTGGAGTTACTTGTATGAATAGATAAGATTACTCATATTGATAGATGGAGGTTATTTTTGTAAACAATTGGAGTTACTCATATG
>CANSZD010000456.1:237500-240000 GCA_947648045.1 Beta corolliflora
GAAACCGTGGATTAGCCGCCTTCCCAATCCGCGTCTGTCCGCACCCCGAGCCAATCGGCAGACCGGCTTTTGGCCATTCCACATCCGACCGGGGCACATCGCCGGCCCCCATCCGCTTCCCTCCCGACAATTTCAAGCACTCTTTGACTCTCTTTTCAAAGTCCTTTTCATCTTTCCCTCGCGGTACTTGTTCGCTATCGGTCTCTCGCCCGTATTTAGCCTTGGACGGAATTTACCGCTCGCTTGGGGCTGCATTCCCAAACAACCCGACTCGGTGACAGCGCCTCGTGGTGCGACAGGGTCCGAGCACGACGGGGCTCTCACCCTCTCTGGCTGTCCCTTACCCAGTATTAAGAGATAAAACGATGCACGGGACAGGCACACTCCTTTTCATGTTCCTTGGCGCAGTAAGCGCCGGGGGGTGTATGAAAGATAGTCTGTTTGGTTATTATTTTGCATAAAATTGACATGAATCGATATTTAGTAGAGGCCAACAATGAGCGAATGTGGTTCTTTATGACCGTATTCGTACCCTCACCCCCGAACTCAATCTATGGTTCATTGACTATTAATGGAGTCATGACGAAAAAACCCACATTGGATAAGTCCCTAAGTTGTCCCTTTGATTTCCCAATATCCAATTAGGTTTATGAGTCTTCCTTTAAAGACTTGTTGGCGACTTCAAAAATGTTTTCAATAAAACCTTAACAATGGGGTAGTCAAATACGCGCTCACACCGCGTAGGCGAAATAAAAACACGCCTACAATTTGGCGACTCCACCGGGGAGGATTTTAAAAAATACTTTTTAAAATTAGTGGGTGAAACTCGAAAAATACGATTCATACTTGTTTTATGCCTTTGAATAACATTACAGTTTTGCATATGCATGGCTATTCTTTAAGCCACCATAAGGACAATCTTCCTTGTCTCATTAGCGCATATTCTATGCGTGAGGCCACCCCGGGGGAGTTTGCGCTTTGTCCATTCGAAAGCTTCCTGAGCGATAGTGTTGGATTTTAGTCATAAATAAACCTACCCAACCATGGCATTGTTCTCTTGTTCCTGACTTGAGAACTGGAGTGCGTCTTACACGTGGCCACCATTTTAAGCAAATGTACGAAGCGTGGGATCAATCTCTTAGTCATGGACCCTTTTCAGGCTTAACCTAAACCTGACCATAGTTTCAAACGTAGAACTGGACTTTAGGATGAGAACTTTTGCATCCATGTTATATGACATCTGCTAGTGATTGTGATTTTTGCCTGTTATTAATTTGTCAAATCGTTAATGTGTACTGCGCCTAAAATCGCGTATAAAAACATCGTTAAACTGACCAAACTTTTGCCGAATTGACAAATTCCATGCCCGAAGGAAGTGCGCAGAGCGCACCGCGGTGTGCCTGGCGCACATCCCTTGCGCCGGACGCAAAGGTACCGCACCGAGCGCAAAGCTGCGCGCCAGACGCACCACAATGCGCCTGGCGCCCAGCTTTGCGTTAAGCGCAACACAGTGCGTGGCGCGCAGCGGTTACGCCTCATGCTATTGCCAATTCGGCTATCATTTAAGTCAATAGAGTATGTCATTAAGTCCGTCATAATGTGTTTTTGCCGATTTAGTCGTCCTAATGGTCAATTATGTGTTCTTACCGTCTGCATTCGCATAGAGTTACAGTCGTTCTAGGAGTCCTTTGTCTAAAACGAGTCTCACCTAATTCAAACGTAAACATCGATGTTTTCGTACATATCACCTATTTTTGAATCTATCCTATAAAAGTGCATCTACAAAAGTAATCTTGGTAGAGTTGGAGTCATCATGCATGTCTACCTCCTCCCAACTCTTACCTATCATCTATCCTATCATGTTCCACCTTTTCAAAAAACATCTCATTTTCAAAATCAACCCTAGTGGAAAAAACTTCAAATGTTACAAGACAACAGATCCGGTTTGCTCCGTTAATTAAGTAATTTTTGGCGTAAATTAAATATTGAAATAACTAATCCGGTTAACCTAAAATCGGATTAGTTTTTGTTAACTGATCCGGTTTTTAGTCCCGGATCAGTAAGAAAATGAGTGACAATAGATAGCCCAAGCTCCAAGAGATAGCCCAAGCCCACTCATTTATGTCCCTCTAATATTACGTCTCTCCCTATACCCTACATATCTCCTGCGTTCAACACTTAAGCCCTTCAACCCCCAATCTCCTTCTATCTCCTGCTCTCAACCCTAAACCCTCCAGCCCCAATCTCCTTCTCTCTCCTGCGCTGCGCTCAACCCTAAACCCTCAACGGTTCAACCCAGTCCCAATCTCTCTTCGTCACACCACATAACCCGTCTCCTCCCTCTCTCCCTAGTGGAAACCCGTCTCCGGCACGCCCACCTGCTCATCATTGCTTCGCTCGCTCGTCACCTTGCTCCTCATCGCTTCGCTTCTTACTTCGCTCGCTCGTGACTTTGCTCCTTATCGCTTCGCTTTTTACTTCGCTCGCTCGCCATCTGCTC